>JBBBDQ010000146.1:2797500-2937083 GCA_037127315.1 Ascarosepion bandense | reverse complement strand
TCAAAACACCGTAAAAGAAATACCTTCTCAAACCATGTTCCTGATAAAGAATTATGGTATGTTTTAAAAGAATTTTTAAAAATACTTAATAAATCATCTCGATATAAAAAAAAAAGAATGAATCCATTAAATTATTTTATTGTGGCCTGATACATTCTAATTATAACCAAGAGGAAAAACTATTAAACATATATGTCGGTTAATAATAGGTAATGATGCTATCAAATACCTTAGATGGTCTATTTTTTGCAATACAAAATGTCTGACGTAATTCCTAGAGAGAATTCAGCACCTCATAAATCCAATCTATTTCAAAACATGTTAATACTGAAGTCACATGTTCTTTGCAAGATTGTATCTTGGCCACATATGTAAGACACTCTATTTTATGTTGACTTGTTTTTTATCGAACGTTGGTGCCATCCATGCTCTCATAAATTAATATATAATATATACACGAAATAATATAACCATGAAAAAATAGTAAATCTTACTAAAATATCATATGGTATTCATTGCAAAAGAAACCCCTATAATTCTTGAAAGTCTTGTAATACAGGAAAAACATAAATTAGGGTAACTTTCGTCATAGATGATCGGATCTTTAAGTGTATAATAATCACTAATTAATTTATTTGCAAGTTCCAAGTTCAGATTTTGAAAAATGAGTGTATTGTGCTGAGATCTGGATATGGTTTAGAATGTGACTCGACGCCGTTAAAAGCAGTTATTAGACGTGCGGCATTGTAAACACTGCCTGTTACCCGTGGTTATTTCCTAAATGAATTCATAACAAAGACATATACCCTATATCTGCCAGTCTAAATGTAACGTTTTTCCTCAGAAATTTTGAAAAGGACTCGCAGAATATTCGACTTTCAATTAGTTTACAAACCCAATGGCGATAACGTAAATTAAACTGTTGTGGGAAATTTAATCTCAAATTCAACAACGTTGTTGTCTTTTGAACGAAATTCCGAGCATCATTTTTCTTTCATTTCATTTTTTTCTGATCTGTAAAATAAGCTGAAATTCTGAAATTAGTAGGATCGTCAAAGTTGGAATTCGTATTCACACAGGGTATATACTCTTGAAAATCACCGGCTTGTCATTTGTTATGTCTAAGAATAGCACTTTTTTCTAGTAGCGGTAATTTACAATGAAACCATATATATAAGGATCTCAAGAATATTGAGATGACAGAACAAAAGATAAAGGAAATGATGGAGTGGAAATAAAGAAGAATGAAAACGCAAAATACAAAATAACATGGACCCGACAAAAATTGTCGAAGAGGTAAAAAATTTGCGGGCATGAATAGAGTTGAGTTCATGCAAAAGATGTAATAAGAAAATGTACTTGCGGATGGAAAAAAGGTTTTCAATTCTCATTGTTGTTTTCTAAAGGGATTTTGTGTAAATATTTGTAATTAAAAAGCAAAAATGAACCGAACAAAGCGCTCCACTTCTCGTCTCCTGTGCATGTCACAAATGTCAGTCATCGATATACGCTTAGGCTGAATATTTTAAAACATTGAATAAAATAGATAAGGGAGGTGGTGAATCATATTACAAAAAAGTTCTCAAAATGTGTGATTTTTTTTTAGATATGCATCATGGAGAATAGAGAAGTGTTCTCTTTTATGCACTTAAAATGATGTTATCTTGTCCTAATACACCAAATAAAGCTATATATATATATATATATATATATATATATATATATATATATATGTGTGTGTGTGTGTGTGTGTGTGTGTGTCTGTGTCTGTGAAAAAGTGTGAGAAGCAAAAAAGTGTGAGTAGTTAACGTATTGTTTAAAGTGCAGATTTATTGTTATTATTATTATTAATATCATTTATCTTTTGTGTAAGGCATTAATGTCCATAATTAGATTTGTTGTACTACACGCACGTGTTTCGAATCCAAAGTTGACTCTCTTCAGGCGAATAAATTTCTAACATTACATTAGAAGACCAGAAGGTTAATATACGCGCGTGTTAGTTTGCTGGATATGTTTACACGGACTTGTTAGATTTTTCTTAGTTTTGAAAATCGCTCACTTTTATTGGCCAGACTATTTTTTTACATTGACTCGCGAAATTTGATTTCATCTTTTTTATTTAAAATTGTTTTCAGCAATTTTCAACGTGAAATATTTCATATGCATAAAAACTATATTTTTTTTTTACCTAAGCGTTCGAATTGTGTGTGTGCGTTATTTTTTCATGTTATTTTGTTAAATGAAGGCCTGCATTTTTAATAAATATTACTTCCCGCATCATAAACATATCATAGTCTGCATTTTGGTAGATAGACATTGTTCTGAACTCACCTCTACTAAATATAGACATGTGTGTTTTTCTGCGGTTTGCTGAAAGGATGAAGCAGCTTATTGCATTCCGTAAGTTCGGCTGCAAAGACTACTGGTGGCTATGTAAAAGTGCACTAAATAACTGTAAGCCTTCAACCCCACTTTAATCAATGAAGTGGGGGTCATCACATGTTCAGAGGATAAGGAAGAGTGCTTTGCTCGCATTTCTCCACCAACTCGACTCTGGATTCGTCTGGAGTATCTTTACCCGACTTCCCACATAGAACTGAGGTCCAACTGAATGACGTCCACTCGACTCTCGTAAAGCGAGCGGAGGCGACGTAATCTCAGTCATTGTCCTGAAGAAATGTACTGCTGAACTTTCCTCTGTCCCTCCAAACTCTATAGCTACTTCTCTGCTTCTTGCTTTCCTGCCTCTTGGAAGTCCTCCTCTGTGCTTCCTATATTTAAGAATTCTGGAAAACCTTCGGAACCCTCAAATTATCACCCTCTTAGCCTCCTACCGATTTTATCAAAGTGTTCGAGGCCATTATCAACCCCGAGGTGGTTCAACATGTCACAGCCAACAGTCTCTGATATATGGTTTCCGCATCAGCAGTTCTACTGCTGATATGCTAACGACCATCAATGAGCATATATACCAGACTCTCGATATGAACGCCGAAGCTCGAGCTGCTGCCCTGTATATCTGCAAAGAGTCTGACATAGTTTGGCAGACTGGGCTTCTACGCAAGGTACGGGGCTATGTTATAACTGGGAGAGTGTTTGATTTAATCCAGTCATTCATTTCAAATCGCGTAATGAGTGTAGTATTGAATGCATATTGAACATGGTGTCCTTCAAAACTCTAGGCCCTACGCTATGTCTCATCTTCAGCAATGATCCCCGATGTAATCAGATACCTAGTAGGTATCTACGCTGACGACACCACCATTTACTCTCAACTCGATAGAAAATCCGCTGAGGCCGAAAAAAGGAATCTTGCTGTTGAGTTTGAAAAGGACCTTTAATCTGTGGTGGACTGGACTATGAAATGGCATGTGAATTTTAATGCTTCTAAAACGAAGCTGCAATATGTTAATCACTACAGAAAATCGTTCCTAAACCCCATTAGCATGGAACATGCTAGTCTCCCTGAAAGCAAAACATTGCACCTCCTCGACCTAATTCTCTTAGCCAACCTAAAGTGAAATGATTACATCGAATCCACAGATTAATCTGCTGCTAGGAAGGTCGGTTCGATGTGTAGGTCCAGGAAGTTTTTTCTCGTCTGAATCTATCCTTCACATATATAAATCTAACATCCGCCTGTGTATTAAATACTGCTGCCACATCTGGTCGGGTACCTCTGCTATTCACCTCGTGGTTCTTGACAAAATCCAATGGAGAATCTGCAATGTAATCGATCCCAAATTGATAGCTCAAATGCAGTCACTTTGTCACCGGAGCAACGTGGCTTCCTTATGTCTCTTCTACAAATACTTTCACGGCTTCTGCTACAACGAGCTTAGCTCACTGGTGCGCCCTCTGCATGAAATTACTCAAACTAGTAGACTAACAACTATTTACAGTGAAACCAATAAAGTTATTTATTAATTATATATATATATATACATAAGACATCATTATGATTTCTTCCCATCTGATATATATATATATATATATATATGTATATATATAGCAGATGGGAAGAAATCATAATGATGTCTTATCGAAATTATGAAGTCGGCATGGCTCTGCTCAGTTAATTGACATAACAGTCCACATTAATCTTATATATATCAGAATGGAGTGTAGATAGAGAAGAATCCACACGAGTATCCTTCACATACAGTGGTAGGATAACTATAAGAAAGCTCTACATATATATATATATATATATATATATATATATAATTGTTGATACACACGAGAAAAGGGCGGACGGATCCCTCTACGTATATCTAACAACTCAGTGATAAATATTTTACTTGTGCTAATTTTATATATATATATATATATATATATATATATATATATATATAATCTGTAAATTAAGATTTTAATTTGTGTAATAGCTATTTTAACATGCCTTTAAGGAACACGCATATTTCAATCCCAGTCGATAAAATAATATCGCTCATATTGAAATTTCTCAAATGTTAAACTGAATTTACAGATGGAATACAGGGATATTTTTTATAAATTAATGAGCCACGAGCTCTCTATTAAATCAGTTGTGATATTTGACATATATTACTATGATCCACTAGGATTATTTACCAATCTTTGCCTCGATATTTTACTGATATCTGTCTATCTATCTACCTATCTACCTATCTATCTATCTATCTCTATATATATATATATATATATATATATATATATATATATATATATATATATAAATATAGATAGATAGATAGATAGATAGATTAAAGCATTTTATTACACAGCTTATTTTCAAAATAAACAGATCGTTCGATATTGGTATTTTCATGTAAAAAATGTTAAACCTAATTTCATGCATGTCTTTCTTTTTAATCTTTCGAATACAGTACATGTTTAACGTTAAATAGCGTGATGAACGACTACCTTCTGTTGCATATCAGTAAGTATATATATATATATATATATATATATATATATATCGCACCCGACGTCATTTTTGACATTTGATATTTGTTTTTCTATTCCACCGCCGCTGATATTTGATAGTCCACGTGCGAATTACAGATGAGTACACTTTTAGAATTGTCTAGACTGACACGATAACATCGTCTGACTTGGATTCTGTCGATTAACCGAACCCTCAACATCAGAAAGATACATGCCGTCTCGAATTAATGTGCATCAGAGAAGAATGAATTGATTGTCGAGTGAAATTATTGCAAAAATAAATCTAAGAAAATATACTATATATACGAGATCTAAGACGAACACGTTGAGATGAATATCATTTAAACGAAAAATTTATGTCTTAGACATATACTGTCAGGCAATATATATATATATATATATATATATATATATAATAAACGAATAAATAAATGTCGAAATGTCGAAAGGCAACCAATGTTCAGATTCATTGCAACACAAATACTGTATGTGTGTACCTAAAAGAGTGCTTTTACACGGACTAAAATATTGGAGCGTGTGTGCATACATATGCATCTATGTAAAAGCATTCAAGTTTAAAACATTTAAAAAGATGCCACTTCTATGAACAATATCAATATCAATCACAACAAAATTAATACACAAAATTGTTGAAATAACTAATTTATCGAAGGATAAAAGTAACGAAAAAAGCGAATAAACGGGTTATGAGAGCTAATATTTAAAGCAATGTCGGCCCAGAAAAACAGACGCTAGATACAAATATATTAATCCCCAAATTTTGATATGTAGATATCTAAATATTAAAATGAAAAAATTACCCTGAAGAATGGACGAATAATTTCGCCTAAACTACTCTGGAATATATATATACCCGGTGGGGGTGACAAAGCGAACCTCGCTGCCGAGCTTGAAAAGGACCTCCACTCCGTAGTGGACTGGGGTAGAAAATGGCTCGTAAATTTCAATGCTTCTAAAACGAAACTCCTTTCAACTAACCACCATAGACAATCGCATCTACCTCCCATTAACATGGACCAGGCTTGCCTCCCAGAGAGCAAAACACAACGGCTTCTTGGCCTTACACTCTCAGCGGACCTCAAATGGAATGACTATATCGAATCCATTGCCAAATCGGCCGCTATGAAAGTCGGTTCTCTGTGCAGGGCCCGGAAGTTTTTCCCGACTGAATCTATCCTGCACATATATAAATCTACCATCCGCCCGTGTATTGAATACTGCTGCCACATCTGGTCGGGTGCCCCTGCTCCTCCCCTTGGGCTTCTTGACAAAATACAGCGGAGAATCTGTAACGTGATCGATAGTGATTTATGCTGCGACCACTCTCTCACCGGCGTGACGTGGCTTCCCTGTGCCTCTTCTACAAATACTTTCAGGGCTTCTGCTCCGATGAACTTAGATCATTGGTGCCGCCTAGGTACGAATTTACACGATATACTAGATTGGCAACTAGGTCCCACCGTTTTACAGTAAAACATATAAGATGTATCCGTAATTTCTACTCCAACAGCTTCTTTCTCGCACTTCCCGCCTGTGGAATTGCATTCCACATGTTTGCTTTCCCGACAGCTACAATCACCAAGAGTTTAAATGTAAGGTCAATAGACACCTCCTATCACACTAACTTGCACCTCTTCTCCCAACACTCTCACCATCTACCCAACCCTCATAATCGGTATCCTTACCCGCCTATCACCCTCCTTATGAAATTTCCTCTATCTAACCATTCTTTCTCACCACTTTCCCTTTTATGTAAACCCCTGCGCAATAGTGGCAGTGAAATGCCTTGCTCGGGGTGAAACGATTATATATATATATATATATATATATATATATATATATATATACAATAATTTACCTATTCTCTCAAATAGTCCCTTTAACGTTATTCTTAAAATTTGGCCAAGCAGATATTTCTCCACCACCTACCACTACTAAACCAAGGGTTAGGCTACATACATTTCACTGCCAAAGAGAAAGCACTATTAAATGTTGCTCTAGCCCTACCCTAATATAACCAATAACTTCCAACCAATTCCTTTACCTAAGCTAACTTCATTCGTTGTTTTATATTCCGCGCTGGAAACATTAATACAAACATTTCTGTATGTTGGGTGTCAATCTGATGACAGTGAAGAGAATTTTCATATTTGTTATCACCATTAGCCTCATCTAACTCTTTCTGGTTAGTTGAATCTAATGTTGATTACAAAGGTACTTCAGCTCGGAATCTCACTCTGATAGTTCTGATTAAAAAGAAAGTATTCCTGAATTTGTACCGACAGAAAGTGCTTGAAGCTGTGCCACCAGATCAGGAACGATAATATTATAAATTCTTTGGATTCTATAAAAAAACTCATGGTCTATATCAGGGTCATCGGACTATATGTTGCAGCAATATTGTAAGCACGGAAGAATGGTAAACTCATAGATATGTATGTTAGATACTGGAGAGAGACTATTGTTTAGCACGAGACAGCGAAACAAACATCTTAGTAGCTAAACTGCTAATGGATTCATTATTATCTGAAGCCATTTTAAGAGAAGATAAATTATGTTTTCCAGTCCTTGAAGAAAGTCATGAAAAACCAAAAAGAAAGCCACTGAAAACAAGTAAAATAACTGATAATAAAGGACAATTGATGTGGACAATGTCTTGAAGGGACAAGGATGTATAGATAGACTTGACCAGATAGATGGCGGAGCAGGGTTCGGGAGGGGTAAGAGGAGATGAGTTGTTAAAAGCTATAAGTGATAGGGAAATATGGAATGCTATGATCGTCTATTTTCTAAAGCGATACAGTACATAGCATTTCACTTCCCCCCACAAATTCTTATCAGTTTTATCTTCTTTATCCATTTCCAAATATTAACACACGTTTCGTACGTTATTCACTTTTTCTTTCTCTTACTCGTTTCTTGAATATATCGTCTTGCTGTTAGGTTCATTAGACACACTGTCCTCATTAAGATAATCTTTCTAATGGTAAGTGTCAGTGTACTTGATGTACATATTCTCTCATTGGTCACGTGATATTCCCGACATATATTTGCAGAACCACATCTTCTTTACTTCGAGTCTATTTCTCATCCAGAATTTAATGTTTTATATAAGGATAATTATTACATTGCGGTTTAGCACTGTTATTTTATTTTTCAAGAACATTTTGCTATCTTATTATCTTGCTTAATTTCTTTGTTTTATTGAATCATTCTCTCTTTCAAAGCAAGAAAATAAAACTAACACGATACATGGCGTTACTGAGAGTGCAAGAAATGAGAAAACATTATTGGGAAAAAGGAGAATAAAAGAACAAGTGCCTCGAAACGGATGAAGAGAAGGGTCGAATTCCAGTTTTTGGACATCTTAATTAACACAAAATCAAGAAGTTGGAATAGAATACCAATAACAAAAAATGAGACTGATGATAATTTTAGAATATAACTTACATCTGTATATGGCAATTAAAAAAAAATTATGAACCCAAGCTGTCAATGTAGTAATATACTTAACATCATGAAGTCGTGATATCATTAAGAAAATTAATCAAAGCAATCGTCATGAAAACATTTATAAAACGCTTAGAGGATATCAACGTTAAGGCATTTGAAAATTGATTGTAAACGACATGCAAAGTCAGGATCGATAACACTGCAGTTTTTTTTGTCTGTGAATGTTTCAATAATCTCTAGACATATAACGAAGAAACAGGCTTGATGTGGTAACAATATTCAATGATGGACTCATAAATTTATAAGATAGATTCAAATGAGACAAATTGTTTATCACAATATCGTTATCAAATATTCTTAGCAGTAGACTTGTCCATTAATTTGAGATAATCGTTCCAATTTATATCAGTGAGAGATTTTTAAACAAAAGAGCGTAATTAGTTAAACTTATTGAGATTAGCATCGGACATTATGATGGAAGATTGCTTTTTAAGTTCAGAGGCGATACATTTAATAAGACATTTCTGGACACATCATAAAATAGATTGAAATTTATTTTCAATCAGCTGCGTATTAGACATTCTTGGGTCTATCAATCTGAGTCAACTCTGAAAATAGAACCCTGCGGTATACCTGAAATTTGAGAAATATCTACAACTGTGACAGTTCAAAATAGACTTTATTTTAAGATTTTGATATAAAGATTCTATCAAATGAAAGATTTGACCAGAAACACAATTACGTTTCTGTCAAACACATTCAAGATATCGAAACTCACTGAGCTTCAACATTATGATATAACACTTGACAAGCTCTTTCGACAATGACAGGTAACAGGTCATTCGAGGGCCACAATGTTTGCTTGAAATACGACTCTGCGAAGTGAACTGCTTAGTCTTTTGCAATTTATTAAATCATTTAATACTTTCACAGAAACGGTTCTACCTGTGTCCTTAAACCCGAAAATACAAAATACGGTTTCCAAACTGAGAAGGAAGAAAAAACAATGAATTTATTGCAGCGCTTAGAGAGAACAGGTACCATTTCTGGAGCAAATTTATTTAAGACACTTGCAAGAATCTGGTCAAGTCCATGTGGTTTTTGTGGAACAAATATAAACATGACCGTAGAAACCATGGAACTTATAATATGCATATAACATCAGAAACTCAGTTTAAGTTGAAATGCCGGCAGTGTTACAATGTATTAAGAATAGAATTGGAAGAGAAATGACAAGCAAATCATTTTGCTTTGAAAACAGTTTTTACACTTCAAATTGCGTGAAAAGAGAAGGCATTCGAGCATTTCACTTTGTCAAATTTAACCGCTGTCTCTACTCTGTCTTTTTTCTCGTACTTGCCGCCTGTGATAAAATACTTCCGTATACTTGCTTCCCTGATAGCTACAATTTTTAAAAGTTTAAATGGAAAGTAAATTGCCATATACTATATTCTTGATTCTCATTTTTCGTTTATCATTTCTCTCGCTGTATCTTTTTCTTTTTTTTTCTCACTGTAACCCCCTGAGCACCAGTGGCAATCCTGCCTTGCTTTTGGTGAAACGATTATGAAAAGACAAGGTTTAACATTATTGTTGTTGTTGGTTTTGAAACACTTTGAAAAAGAAGAACATCATCGTTTATACCAAAAGAGAGTAAAATTTGTTTCATTCAATTATGCGCAAATATTCTTAGGAATGCCATGAATTCATCTTTTCTCGCTCCTAGATTTGGGTAAATAGCAGACAAGGCTGGGCCCTGTAGTCTCGTTTGTTAAACCGTGAATGAAATCTAAAACTCTGTATTACATTCAACCTGAAGAAGGTTGGCTTTCGTCATGCAATCTTGCTCAAGACAACTCATTGCTGCGACAGTTAGAGTAAATGAAGTGAGCCTACAAAGTTAATGGCTTAAAGGATTTGTGAGCAAGATTGCGATGAAAAAATAAACCAAAGTGATTATCATAAACAGGAAAATAACTTATGGATTTTAACATAATTATCATAAAAAAATCAGATATGCATTTCGAGATTTTTCAAAGGTTTAAAATACTAGTTAAACCTATAATCATCATTGCTTGGTCATCGACGCACTCTGCGACCGATAGAGCAAAGCATGTCTGAACTAATGATGATTTTCCTAAGTTTCGAATCCTACCGTAGAGCGTATATATATATTTGATCTGATTTGCTGTATATTCAGGCAGGTAGACGAAAATAAATAAGTAGATTGTTTCATAAATAACCGGGACGTCTATTCTAATACGAGTATCCCAAAAATAACGTTTATTTTTAATTAACAATAATCATATAACAAAATTAAATAAACAGAAAAAGAATAAACATTTTTTTAATTTTCATTAAATCCTTGAAACTATAAAATAAACGTCCGTTTTGAAAGTGACATTTCATTCTTCCAAATTCTCTTTGGATTAAGTTACATTTTATGTCGCCCACATCGAGAGTTCCATGTTTTCTGTTGGTGTCTGCAGTCCAATCTTCATACATTTGGTTGTCTCTGATGCAGACAGCAATATATTCTTTATTCTTACACTTAAGAGGCGTTTCCTTTTTTTCTATAAGTGTTTTAAATTTTCTTTTTTGAATTTATCATCTAAATATTTATCCTCGTTTCTTGTGTTAAGTGTATATTGACCAATAATAAATCTGGTTCTCGGTTGATACTCTCTTTGTAGAGAAAAATACATCCAAGAGGAAAGATGTAATTGTATTTAGTCTGTTGCTGTCCCTGTGTACATCTTGACATGGTTTTCTCTTCATATGCAGGAGTTTCATTGACAGTAAAGGTTATGTTTTATTCTAACTACTTTTTCATATAAACCACATTTTTCCTCTGTTTTTGTGTTCTACTCATCGAAACTTTTGCGTAATGTACTAAATATATGTATAGTTTATTTGGCATATAATGTTTCTTCGCTGATATCATTCTCATTATATATATAGCGTTTTTGTTTTAAATATATTAACATTCATACTGTTATTGTTTCCAGTCTAATTCAGCAGTGAGTTCTAATCATTAGAAAGGTAATTATAAATCTATTTATTTCACTCACCAATCTGATAAATGGTTTCATTAGGACAACTGTGAAATACAGCTAGTTTTAAGAATTTCGATTATAATTTCTTGCAGTCCTGCTTTTTCGTGGTTGTTAGCCTTGGTCAATTCCAATATGAACATAGATTTTGATACAAAAAAGCGTCTAAATCTTTTTTTTATTTAATGTAATTTCCTACTTTCTGTGGTCGTGTAAGATTTCTTCGAAGTTTTATAGCATAGGGTTACTATTAATTTGAAAATTCATCTGAAAATTATATTATTCTTCGTGGCGATTGTGTGCATTTCCTCTGATACATTAAAAACACACACTTAATAATAAAAACCGGCTAAATAATTATGAATGAATTGATCATCTATAATAAAAAACGCTTAAACATCTAAGGATCGTATTTATTCTTTGTAAAAAGGCTGGTATTAAATTATCAACAATAGGCACATTGACACAAGGAAAGAATAGGAAATGCGATGAAGTAACTGTAAACAAACGTGTAAACACAATAGAAATGGGTTGTAAGCAGAATATCATTTTGATATTGAGCGCCGTCGGGTCGTTTACATGGAAGACACTTGCTCTTTCGTTAAAAATGCCATTATATAAAATTAATGAAACATTTATATGAAAGAAGAGGGAATTACAAGCTTTTCACGCTGGCATATATCTCCTCACAGGGGCGGGGAAAAAGTGATATGAGTAACGAAATACGCTCCAATGTATGTAAATAATTAAAATCTATCTATCTATCTATCTATCTATCTATCTATCTATCTATCTATCTGGGAATATATATGTGCAAGAAAGTGAAACAGAAAGAGACAGAGTCAAACACTAAGAGCATGTGTATTTGTGTAAAAAAAAAAGAGAGAAAGAGAAAAACAGCAAGTGCGCAGCCTAACAGACGTATAAGCAGAATCATGAACTGAGGTTTTCGAAGTTACTTAATGCTCTTAATATAGAAAAGAGAATTTAACTGAAGTAATGTTTGAGAACCGTTGAAATTTGTGCATTGACAAGGTGTATGTTGCCATAAATATTTATTTCTATCAGATAAAAAATATATTTTTTTATAGTTGAGCTTTGGAATCATTGACATATGAACGTATATATATATATATATATATATATATATATATATATATATATATATTAGGGATTGGATATTGCATTCAAGCATGTATAGGATGTTGCCACTCATTTTCGACCTCAGTGATCACTTTTATATTTACACATGTTCTCCGCCATAGAATAGCATATGTCAAAATAATTTTTATATATATATATATATATATATATATATATATATATATATACACTAGCAGTATAGCACTGCGTTACTCGGGTGCAATGAAAGTTTTAAAAATAATCCATGGTCCTGAAGCTCAAACTCTTTGGATGTTCGCAAGAAAGACTAGAAAACAATACTTGTTTCCAGTTAAAGCGAAACCGTAGACTGAAAGAAAAATGAATGGATGTAAGTCAAATTTTGATTTCCTTGTATCGATATCAAATAAGTTTTTTTCGTCGTAAACTGAATTTTGAAGGCTAACTAAGTCCTCTGAGTAGATGGTATCATGGTTGAGACTAAGAACTACAATTATACCTACTTAGAGCCAAACCCGAAGCAAAAACTAATAATAAAAGGGCTGAAAAAATACAGACATAAACAGATAAACAGACACACACACAAACATCATGCCTGTTATATATATATATATATATATATATATATATATATATAATCGATTTTCTGCACTATTGTGAAAGCTGCAACGTTGAAACTTCTGAATGTCGTTTCTTATATCTTTGTCTATGAGTGTATCAAATTTGATTAAAATCGGACCACTCCTTCTATAACCCGATCTTTTCGATTATCGATTTTCGATATTTATCGAGCGTACTTCGACACAAATCCTAGCTAAGAACACTGACAGACGCTTATAGTACAACTGTGTGAATTTTACAGAAAATCGGTTCAGCAGTTTCGGAGTCCATAGGTAACAGACACACACAGAAACAAAGTACTGTTTTTTTTTAATCGTGTCACCACAAGCAAGTCATTCTACTACCACTATAGCGCAGGGGGTTATATAGAGCGATTGGGTATAGGAAATGTCAGAAGGAGGGTGATAGACGACATAGGGAGAGAGTTGGGGGGAGGGGGTGTGAGTTAGTGTGTTAGGAGGTGTCTATTGACCTTACATTTAAACTCCTGGAGGTTGTAGCCGTCGAGGAAGCAATCATGCAGTAGGGAATTCCACAGGCGTGAAGTGCGACGAAAGAAGCTGTTGGTGTAGAAATTGCGGTTACATTTCATCGGTTTCACTGTAAAAGGGTTGGACCTAGTTGCCAATCTAGTATCTCGTGAAAATTCACATCTAGGGGGCACCAGTGATTTAAGTTCGTCAGAGCAGAAGCCATGAAAGCATTTATAGAAGAGGCACAGGGAAGCCACGTCATGCCTGTGAGAGAGAGACTGCGGTCGGTCGGCCAAGTCGGTATCAATCACATTACAGATTCTTCGCTGTATTTTGTCAAGAACCCCGAGGAGAATAGAAGGGGCATCCGACCAGATGTGGCAGCAGTACTCAATGTACGGGCGGATGGTAGATTTATATAAGTGCAGGATAGATTCAGGCGGAAAGAATTTCCGGGCACTGCACAGTGAGCCGACTTTCATAGCTGCGGTTTTAGCAATGGATTCGATGTAGTCATTCCATTTGATGTCAGCTGAGAGTGTCAGGACAAGCAGGCATAGTGTTTTCTCTCTGGGAGGCAAGCCTGTTCCATACTAATGGGAGGGAGGTGCGGTTGTCTGTGGTGGTTAATTGAATGCAGCTTCGTTTTGGAAGAATTGAATTTTACGAGTTATTTCTTACCCCAATCCACCACGGATTGGAGGTCCTTCTCAAGCTCGGCAGCGAGGTTCGTCTTGTCACCAACAACAGATTTTTGATCCCAGGCGAGAGTAAACTGTGGCATCATCGGCGTACATGTCTACGTGTTATCTTATGGCATCAGGGTGATCATTGATATAGATTAGAAAGAACGTAAGACCTAGGATAGAGCCTTGGCTGACACACGCGTTTGTAGGGTAGTTCTGGGAGTTCTTCAGTGTGCGGTTAGAGAGGAATGAGCGGATTAAATCCAACAAAAGTCCAGTTATGCCATAGCTTCGCAGTTTCCGTAGAAGGCCGATATGCCATACTCTGTCGAATGCTTTAGAGATATGCAAGGCGACGGTTCGGGCTTCACCATTCTTGTCGAGAGCCTGGTATATATATTTGGTGATAGTCGTTAGCATATCAGCAGTAGACCTGGTGAAGCGGAAGCCGTACTGTTTGTCCGAGAGGAGCCCGTGGGCTGTGAGATGCTGAACGACTTCGGCATTGATAATGGCTTCGAACACTTTGCCGAAGATCGGAAGAAGGCTGATGGGGCGGCAATTTGCTGGGTCCGAGGTTTCACCAGTGTTCTTGAATATTGGAACCACAGAAGAAGACTGCCAACAGGCAGGAAAACAGGAGGAAGATAGGCAGAGGTTGTAGAGCTTAGAAAGGATAGAGGAGAGTTCAGGGGCACAATTCTTCAAAATTTGTTTGGGATTCCATCCCCACCACTCGGTTTGTGAGCGTTCAGTTTTAAGATTATGCTAGAAATAAGCGAGGGCGTGATGTGGATGTCATTCAATTGGGCCACAGTTCTAGATGGGAAATCGGGTGTATGGATTCCAGACGAATCCATACTAGAATTGGTCGAGAATCTTCGGGCAAAGCATTCAGCCTTGTCCGCTGAGGAGGTGAGGACTTCAAACTCGTTCATTAGTGGGGGTATTGAGGACTTACTCTTGTTAAGCACGCTTTTACAGAGGTGCCAGTAGTCTTTGGTACCGAACTCAGAGGATGCTATGCGCTGCTTCATTCTGGCAGTAAACAGCATCTTAGCTTCGTTAAGTATCTTTTTACACTTATCACGAGCTGAGGCGAAAAGGCGCCTGTTTTGGTCCGACGCGTGGCTACGATAAAGCCGGAAGAAGTGATTCCGGTGGGCAATGGCGGCCGAGCAAGCGGGCGAGAACCAGGGAGACGAATGTGATTTAAGCTGAAATTTCCTGGCAGGGATGAAAGCACCGATGCCAGCCTTAACCCAAGAGGAGACCTCTGATGCACAGTCTTCGATGGAAAGACTAAAAACATTGTTCGAAGGGACGTCGCAGAGGAAGTCATGGAACGAATCCCAGTCTGCTCTTTGATAGCAGTAGGATATTCTGTTTGTCTGGCTTTCATGGGTAGGGGTGGATTGGAACGAGATGTTGACAGAAAATACGGCGTGGTCAGAATTTCCGAGAGGGCAGAGCTGTCTGATGGAGCGAGAATTTGGGGTGGAAATGAAGTAGATGTCTAGTAGCGAGTCCCTTCCGTTAGGGCTATTGGTGAAACGCGTGGAGAAGTCCACCACTTATGTAAGGGATTGGGAGATTGAAAAATGAAAGGTGTGGACACCAGCAGAGTCAGTTACAGAGTTTTCCAGACACTTAGTGTGGTGTGTGTTAAAGTCGCCAAACACGAAAATATGGGCAGATGGTTGCTAAAAAATGGCCTTGTCGATATTGTCAGAGATGCTGTCAAGTACCGAACCGTCAGAGGAGGAGGGGAAGCCGTAGAGAAAGAAGAGATAGCTAACAGAGCTTAGAAGTGAGAGACGGAAGCACACGAAAGACTGGTCCAGGTATTCAAGAGATGTTACTCTAGCTAGGGGGAGGTGTTCACTAACATATACATCAAGCCCATGTATATGGACGTTGGAGTCCTTCCTGAAGTGGGAAATGTAACCAGGAACATAGAACTCAGAGGAGGGGATAGATGGGTCAAGGTTAGTTTCACATAGGGCTAAGATACCAGTTGAGTTAGTCAGGAGGAATGATTCTACGATATAAAAGTTAGTGCGGATACCGCGTATGTTAGTGAAAAAGTTTATAAATACAAGTAGATATATATATTAAAATGCTGTAATTTGAAAATGTTTGTTTTTTTTAGAGTATTTATTTATTTCTATCATTATATATATATATATTTGATATTTCAGACAGGCCTCGGCCTTTCATCAGAAACAAAATGATTTTAAACTAGAAGCTTCCATCGCGAGATGCGTCCGTCGCGAGATGTTTACGTCGCGAGATGTGTACGTCGCGTGATGTAGAAAGCAACAGAGTTGGAATGTCTTTAAACGTAAACTTAACTGTCATAATACTTTTAAATGTTCTTTAAGTGCATCTAAAAATGTTTAACTATTGAAATATTTATAAAGATTCAAAGTACTTAAGTCCTTGTTTAACCCTAGCCTATATGTATTTGATTTTATAATCAAGTATTTTCTTTGTTTAGGCGCTCGTATGTAGAACTGAAATCGGAATCTATCAGTAAACATTTTAAGTTTTCTAATGTTTGTCCTGGTTGATTGAAGTGTTCAGCTATGGGGGAATAAGGGTTGTTTTGGCGTATGTTAGTTTATTATTACAGTTAGGTTTACGTTTAAAAATATAATAAGAGAAAAAGTCCATTTCTCGTAGAAGAGCACCATAAAAGTATATATAATTCAGATCGGTTCATACTTTGAGCGCTGAATAGTAATACTATACATATGTGCTCCTTTATATGTTTATTTATTAATTTACGTCAGCTAATATATATATATATATATATATATATTTTAATCCAGATACTTCAATCCAAGGGAAAAAAGCAGGAAGGTAAATTCCCAAAAACCCGATCCTAATTAATATTAAAAATTTTATTTTAATATTAAAAAATGATACAGGAAGAGAGCTCCATGTAATAAAATATTACAGAGTAAATATATATTAAAAAAGGATTAATTCAAAGATGTTGAATGGCCATTTCGATATGAAGATCCCCACGAGGGACAACACATCACCTCAGCAACAGAAAAATCCTTTCAGAAACTGGAGAAAAATTTGTCTACTTTTCCTTTTTAAATAGATTGCAAAGAAATTAAAAAATAAAATGAAATAAAAATAAAAATAATTTCAAATGACCTAATTTTTTAAAAATAATTTTATTTTAGTTACATTCTCCCTGTTTTTTGCGAACCCAGACGATGTCAATTTTTTCTTTTCTTATTTATTTGATTTTATTCTATCTTTTTCTTTTTCTTTTTCGTTTTCTTTTTCTTTTTCTTTCCCTTTATTTTTATTTTTATTTCATTTTATTTTTTAATTTCTTTGCAATCTATTTAAAAAGGAAAAGTAGACTAATTTTTCTCCAGTTTCTGAAAGGATTTTTCTGTTGATGAGGTGATGTGTTTTCCCCCGTGGGGATCTTCATATCGAAATGGCCATTCAACATCTTTGAATTTAATATATATATATATATATATATATATATATATATATATATATGAGAGAGAGAGAGAGAAAAACAGAGAGAATGAGAGAGACAAACATACAGACAGATAATAGTTCATTTTTTACTTTTTTCATTCTTTAGGACTATGTAGGAGTAGATTTGTTGACGTGGTCCGCTATTTCGTAACCACATTAAATTTACGTTAAGGTTCTTACAGCTTTTCACAATCTTGGCATATTTTCTGTTAGCAGAATGTGAGATATTTTAAAATAAACATGACCGAAACAAAATAATATAAATGAAATTTACTAGACACCAAAAAAGTATTGAAAAATAATTTGAAAGCTCCATCATGCTCTTGTGCAGCCACAACAATGTTATCAAATCAGTGAAGTATTAACGGATGAAAAGCTTTAAAATTAAACATTTGGCCTTGCAATTTCATTAATACTTGACATATGAAAATTGATATATCGTTAGCTCATACATATATATATACGTATCAGTTCCGGTACTCCCCGATAACTGGGTCGCGTATCTTCAAATACTCTCTCTACTCTTTATGGCAAGGGTATATGTATACTCAGTCGAGTCCTTTATCATATACAAAAAGGGGAGATCCTACAACAATATATAAATAATTGAGCCATCATACAGATTGACAAAAGATTGAGCTCAAGCATGAAACAGACTTTCACCGCTCAGTGTGGGCCACTATTCCTACTTATATATATATATTCACCCAAACACAGACACAGACACACCCCGTATGTATATATATATATATATATATATATATATATATATATTCAGAAACAGTACCGTTATATATTTAGTGCAAGAAGTGTTGAATGAACGTGACATTCAAAGTGAACGATAATGTTTACTCGACAATATAAAATTATGTGTGAAAACGTGTTGACTTTTTCTGTTTCTTTATTTACAAATCATTGAGATATTCTTACATATATATGGGTAAACCTATTTATCTGTGTATATGACATTTAGAGAACATATTTGTGTATTTTCTAAAGAAATAATCGATTTATTTTTAATCCGATATTTTTATGACTTCAAATGTTATTTCAAACGGATTCCCTTGTTTGAAATAGATTCATATTTTTTTAAACTGCGCGTATTAAGTCATTCTCCCTTAGCACTTTTTGTATTAATCTGTCTCGAGTGCGTAGGAAGAGTGATGTACACTGTTTATATAAAAAAAAAACCCCCAAAAACAAGACGTACATTTCAAACAAAGCTGACGTAATATATATGCGTTTGCACCTTGGAATTTGACATATTAATCCAGAGAAATTAAATACAAAATATTATGTATAAATGTGACACTATATCGAAACCTTCAAAAATCAAAATTTTACAATGATGTGTGGACAATATTCATTCTACATGAAGTTTTCTGAAAAACATTTAATATTACTAACTCACATTTATTTTTTAAGATATATATATATATATATATATATATATATATATATATATATATATATAATCCCCACCACATACACAATTGACTAGATATAAGAATATAAATTTATAATTTAACAGGAAAAACGGTTTTCAATCTATGATATAATTAATAATTAAAAATTAAAAAATTTAATACAAAAAATATTTTCCCTAAATCCAAAGTTAACATTAACTATACAAAAAAGAAAGACGCTGCTTAAATCAAAATATCCGCGCCAACCACTAGCGGCTCTTATAAGAAATCCATAAGGATCTAGTCTAGTCACTAGATAATAAAAACTTACAACTGTCTAGAAATCAAAGACTCTCATTAATAAACCACTTAAAAAAACACTCTCTCCAAAAATTCCGACGGTCAGAGACTTATTCCCCTATCACTAAGCCGCATCAACACATCAAACTAAACTAAATAAATATAAGGAAGGAGGATTTCCATTATTTTGAACACCGCTTGATGAGACATTGAAGTTTCAATGTCGAAACGAACGTACCTTAGTAGCGCATATACAGAGAATAATTATTTACATGTTCTAAAATATAATTTATGATAAATATTCACAGCTCTATATATTATATATCGAGCACTGTTTTAAATTAATGTTTTGAACGTTGTAAGAATTCTTTCTTCGTTCTGTATTCACTCGGATATATATATATATATAGGGTGTTATGGATAAATTATCGTCAAATTAGGCGAAAACGAAAAAACACTGGTATCTCATTTTAAAATCTATTCAACAAAACTACAGAAAAGTATTTAGAAATATTAAACAAAAAAATTTTGGCAGACCACCTGCAGTCTCTCTCTCACCGGCGAGACGTGGCTTCCCTGTGTCTTTTCTATAAATACTTTCACGGCTTCTGCTCCAATGAACTGCTGCCCCCGAGATACGAATTTGCACGAGAAACTAGATTAGCAACTAGATCCCACCCTTTTACAGTGAAACCGATAAAATGCAAACACAACTTCTACTCCAACAGTTTCTTTTCTCGCACTTCCCGACTGTAGAATTACTTTCCACATGATTGCTTCCCCGACGGCTACAATCGCCAGGAGTTTAAATGTAAGGTCAATAGACACCTCCTAACACACTAACTCGCTCCCATTCTTTCAAACACTCTTCCCATCTGCCCAACCCTCCTCCTCGGTATCCTTACCCATCTATCATCTTCCTTCTGACATGTTCTGCATCTAACCCCATGGCCAATAGTGACTTCAACCATGGCCTTCAGATGATTTCGGAATTTTCTAGCTTTCTTCTGGTCGGTCCCCTTGTTTATGTTGGTGAATGTTGCCATAATCCTTGCTTTCATATCCTCTTTGGTGTTAGAAGTTTTGCTGATATCTCTTTCAACTGCAACACACACATAATAATTAACTGTGAGGAGTTAAGTGGTCAAATGTAAGGGGTGACTGCGGTCGTAGAAACAATCTGACAGTTTTCTTGCTTATGTAGCATCGTGCACAATCCTTTTATCAGAGATCGCTTCATGCAGCAGCCACACTCTTGACACAGTGTCGCACTACCTACTCAAGTCACTTGAGTTTAATGACCTGTCTGAAGAGCAATAGAACCATAACATTGCTATCACTACAAACATGATCCTAATCACATTTAGACTCAATTAAATCTTTCCGAATCCTCTGCACCGTTTGAAGATTGACACTCAAACAAACAGAAATGTTCGTATTTTTGCTTCCAGTGACAATGCGATAGAATAGAATAGATAAATTTCTATTCTATTCTATTGTATTGTATTCTATTTTATTTTCTGTAAGATGAATTTTGTGGTTTTACAATTACTGTGTTGTAAGACCAAAATACAGTTGACCGAATTTCAAAAATGTTTCAAGCGCCAAGAGACCTCGTGGTTTGATAGAGATTAACTAAATAAATTAATAGATAGAAATAAAGATTAAATGAAATTCTTAAAGATCCAAACAGATATACGTGAAATAATATTACGAATAACGTAGACACGCCGATATCAGAAGTAGTAGTTAGAAGTAAATTTACTGAAATATAGATACATTTTTATAGTTCTTATAGCCAAATACAGTCAAGCAATTTGGCCAAAGATATTGGCTCCAGTAATATTAAACTGTGCAGTTTAACAATGCTTTTAGCCATGTACTACATATATATGTGTTTATATATATATATATATATATATATATATATATATATATATATATATATATATACACACACATATATATATACACGAACACACACACACACACACACACACACACACATATATAGATATATATAGATATATATATATATATATCCTTCATTTTTATTCTGTATTAACCTTTGTCCTAGATTGCGAACACCCTGCCTAAAACAATTTTCGATACTGAATGCTTTTTTGTGCACTCAAATTTCAGTTAAATATACGTATGCAATTTATAATAAAATTCCGGAGCGCTTAACATTATGTCATATTTTTTCATTCCACTGTATCTGAAAGCGTCCTTAATAGTACAAATTACAAGACTGCAGTATTACTCATTTTTGTTTCTTTTTGTATTTTCGCTGTAACATTATTGTTAAGTATTTTTATTGTTAATGGACAAATTTTCCATGGCTTCCCATATAAAAATCAGCATTTAGGATTAAACTTCAGGCGTATACAATTATATTAATATCATATACACTGAAATAAAAACATTTCCATTTCTGTGTATTAGCTAGGAGTCGTCTTCCAACGATACCGTTTCAGAACATTAGAAAGCATAGTAAAAAAATAGATCTCAACATTTTTTCTGAAAAACAGAAGCTTCGAGATGCCCTATCTGATCCACCGCGTGAAGAATTCATTGCTTAGGTATATCTACCGATGTATATTCACGGCCTGTTCATAACTTATTTACAGTAGTTGGTGTGTCTGTCAGTTGTTTAGATAGACGGTCAATATCTCCAGTAAAATATCAAGGGTGTATAAATCTGTAGGTTGTTTGAAGTGTTGAAGTACGGAAAATTGAATCCTTCGAACCTGGAACCAACTTCGTTACATGAGTAGAATTGTCTTATCTTGGTATAAACACCAAAACACCAGGAAAAATGGTTATCATAAAATTGTTATAATCACCTGGCAATTAAATATGTGTGTCAAACTGTGAAATACAGTTTTATTAGTGTGTTGGATTGGGTTGTTCTGTCTCATAAAATGTGAATTTTTTTCATCTGATTTAATACCGAATACATTTGATTTGATAAACAATAGAAAGTTAGATGTCTGTTCCTTTTGCACAGTAGTTACATTTGTAAAGAGATATTTGATTTCCAAGAGAGTCAAAAAATGTAATCATAGATTTGGTTTGCACGACTTTCAAAAGCTTAGACGTGAGATTAATTAACACATAGGTTACAAAAATAGACATAGTTTTACTTTGCATGAGACTGCTAAAATTTAGACATCGGTCTAGTTTTTTAGAGGAATCACAAAAGGTATCTTTTGGATTTCTTTACACAAGAGTTACAATTGTTGAAAGAGTCTTGCTTTGCATGAGTCTCATATAAGAGAGCCAGAGTTTTTATTAGAACGAGAGTTCGAATGCTAAGTATGGGTGAGGCATCAAGTGTTTTTGGGGGGGGTGTTCGTCTCTCTACATGGGTATGCATGGGCGTATTCTTTTGCCAAACTGACCGGTCAATCTATTAATTCTCAAGAGACACAAATGCATATCAACGATCACAACTCCAATCTGAAAGTCTAGCTCCATAGCTTTATATGGTCTGTTTTATATGCGAACCCGACTAAATGTCGGAATGTGCGAGAAATATGTATCGTCTAGTTATGCAACACACTTCTGTCTTCCATAGACCAATTGCGATATACTCTTCGTTGACACAGTCAAGGCGCATTATCTGTTGTTCTACTATAAATTTAGCTTCTTTCGTTGAAATCTAGGAATTATTTTAAAGAAACCGTCCATTTTTGAAATAGCTGATTTCGAAACGATTCTACGATTCCCGATTTCTTCTGTGTGACAATTCTTCCACTCACTGTCGTTAACCTTATTGCATTAACTGTGAGAAACATATTCCACGTACTGTTGGTGTTTCTCCAAAAATCGTATATTACCAGAATAATTTTCTTGTGTTTTCTGAGTCAAAGACGGCCGGAATTTAGGAGAAAGAAGATTCCATCTTTCCAACTTCAATAATGATTCTAGTATCAAACAGTAGCAAAATTTGTACGCGTTTCATAACCGTCACCGAAGTTTCATCACAACGAAAACTATCTCTTGAATAATACGTTTCTCATACATCATTTGACCTAGAACATTCTGCAAGTTGGAGCGGACTAATCCGTCCAACGTATTGTTATCTCTAAAGATTTGACAATGCATTTTATATATATTTTAATTTGTGCAGCGATGTATAAGTTTATTTTTACCCTTTTGTATATCATATTATATATAAATTGGGACCTGTTTTTGTTATGAAACTTGCAGTTAGGACATTCATTTTATGGATGGTTTTATTCAGGCTTATAAACAATGTATTTGTTTGTAATTTTCCTCTTTTAATTGTATAGAGTAATGTAATCAGTTATTTTAGCAATTAAATTTAGATACATTTAGATACATAATACATGAATTAAAATAAAATTATTTTCTTCCGTCATTTTTGTTTATAGAAACTAGTGTTGCGTTTGCGACGAATAGTTATTCTTATTAATCTTGGTGTTAACTGCTTCGCAAATATTTGTACAATATCTCGCTAAATAAAGATACATATCATGGAATTAAGAAAATAGTTGATAAATGTATTAATATAGCATATTTAAAGAAGCGCTAGGAAAGATAGTAACTTCATCATCTAACGTTTTCAAAAAGGCAACAAAATAACTGGCTAATGCTTCTGAGATACTTAAATGTTACGTATGTTGCATGGAGCAAAACAGGGTAATTTTGTTGCTCCAGTGGTAGAATAGACAGACAGCGAAGCTCTCAAAAATCATACTTCATGTCTTTCTAAACAAGGAATGGTAATGCGACTACAAGAAGTTTCTCACAATTATCAAATTTTGCATTGAATAGTTAGTGCACAAAAATATAATATCTTCAAATGTTGAATATAGATATTAAAAACATGCTTTAATATACGAGGCCTTTTATTGAGGACACAGATTAAAACTTAGAAATATTTTTCAAAAATTCATCTCTTGTAAATCCCCCCTCTCTCTCTCTCCATATATTTATATATATATATATATATATGTATTAGATAAAACATATTCCAAAAATCTCCAAAATCTTATAAGGTTTTCAATAGAAACACTGTGAAAGTCATTCTTTACCAGCAATTTGGAGAGTATCATTAATCATTAAAGGTTATGATAAAATTATGCCAACGGAAAGAGGTGAAAATGAAAAAAAGAAAAATGTGTCTAAAGAAAAAGAACAATTGTCATTTGAATTTTGAGTATTGTGCGGAGAGCATTGTTTACACGGCTGAGCTATGTGATGGGAATAATAATTGTAAGAGAATATACATTGGTTGTACGTAGGGACCATTTAGAAAAAGATTTATAATTATATTTTTCCTACAGATTAAAGTTACTTTAGTAATAATTAAAATAATCCTATTTCCATTTAAGATGAACACTAAAATACAATACATTAATTCATATACAGCATGTATACTTTCCCTGCCGAACAATTCTAATATGTCTATCTTCTTGAAACAGAGATAGTTTCTTGCATGCTCCCGTGCCAAAACTCGTTTTCGTGCTCAAGTAAAAGAAGTAAAAGCCAATTTTACAAAAAACTATTTTCGAAAAAGAGTCGAAGCAAGACAACGTGTCTAAATTCAGTTGTCTTCACTATCTATCTATCTAGCTATCTATCTATCTATCTATCTATCTATCTTGATAACGACATCTTGATCAAGAAATATACAAATCTCAGTAATATCTGCACATACATTTGTAACGATGGGTCCAGAGATTTGTCCTATTCAGTAAGGATAAAGCGCATAATAGTTGTAATATTTGGCTTTTTTTATTTTTATCTTCCGTATCTATTTAGAACATAGCTAATCATGGCTCTCTACATCTTCCTGTTCCTTCTATCTCTTAATGAACCTTGTTTGTGTTTTTCTTTCTAGGATCCTTTTTGCTTTATTTTAATCTCAACAAGTATGTTATGCGTCGCTTTTATCTGACCCTCTTCACCTCTATATATACCGTTCGTTAGATGAACTAATTAACTATTTAAAAATTTTATCTTCCTTCAGTACCAAGGCCTTCATGTATCCCTGCATTTTCATTTTGGTAATTATCAGATAATTGCAATGAGTTAGTTTTTCAATAATTTTCAAATGCTTTTTGCGTTTATAGGATTTTATCAAATATATTTTTTACGTACTGTATAAATGAAGCAATTAAAAAATCAGCATCCCATTATCAGTAAAAACTTTAATCAATTCAGGAGCAATCAATTATATTACGAATAAAATATATGAATATAAAATATACACCTATACCAAAAATAGCGAACCACAAAAATAATACATAAAAGCATGTAATTGAAAATAAAAAAAGAAAAGAAACTTAAATAACCTCATAAAGCTGTAAAAAAGGGGTACTCAGGCATTGCTATAGAAATGAGAGAAAGAGAGAGAGAATGAGAGAGAGAGAGAGGTGATGTAATGAATTCTTTTTTATGATTTTAGCATAACGAAACAATTTATCTATAACGCAGACAATTTATGTTCAGTTTATCCCTGAAAACAGGAAAAATGTCTCAGATAGCAGAAAACATAAATAATAGAAAAAAATGATTTTAAACAAAGAATTTTCAATAGACTTAATTAAAACACGTATCAGCGATGTCCGTTGTAGTGTAATGAATATCGGAATTAGAAATCGGAGATCAGTGTTCAAATTCTAGTTCAATTTATTTCATTAAATCACGTGCAAATAATCTTGGGAAAGGTATTAATCCATACCTTCTCCATCCAGATAAGGGTTGAATCGCAGGACGATTGAATTCTGTAGGCTTTAGGGCAACCAGTATACCACAGAAAGAAATGGCAATCAATCGGGGAATATCTGCCTGTTCAGTCATAGATCGAAAGTGTGTATCAATTATGGCACTTGACTTACTGACGGATAAATGAAAGAATGCGGCCCAAATACAGTCAAATTAAATATTACACCTACTTCAGAAATGCTGATAGGTACGCGACCTGCGTACCAGACGCATAAAATCATTAAAAAAAGCGATAAAATCGTATTCATGCGTTTCAATGACGCACCTCACTTTTTCTATAATAACAAAATGATATGTATGGATTCTCAGTTAAGTAGCAGAAAGTAGCTTTGTTTTAATTAGAAACAGAAATTTCAGCCGAAAATATTATCAGAGAATTTACCTCTGTTCCCAGCACTTCAGCTAACTCTTATCTTCTTTCTTGTAAACTAAACAATTGAAATGTGTGAGAAGATCGGTGAGATGAAATGAATTACACCGGATGGGATACAATGTGGGGGTTAGACGGTTTTATTTGTTTCATCAAGGAAAGCTTTCCGAGTCCCCTTCTCCAGAAAAAAAATGAGTTGAACTAATTACTAACTTAAAGACATTAATTTCCTTCAAAATCATTTGGGTCCATCAAACACAACACCTTACCAATACCATTATTGCCGTGGAATTAAAGCCATGTGTACCAACAACTTCTTCAGATAATTATATGTACAACAAAAATAAAACATATTTTTATAAAAATTTTGAACGTGCTAGAAAAGATTAAATAAAATTAAAAAAAGAATTAATAAATATTTTGATTTTGTCTCTTAAGAATATCATAAACATTTCGATGGAAAATGTTCGTTTTAATTAAGTATGAAACTGTTTTTCTTCATACTATGCTGTTTTTTTTTTCGTCTATATAATATGGTTTTCTTAATCGAACTGGGATTAAGTGTAAATATTGTTTACATTTAAAATGTAAGAATTTAATTAAGAAAAAATTGTTCTGTTAAATTGAGTCATTCCGAAGAATTATAATTTTTTCGGGACAATAGCAAAAAAAAAAACAAAAACGTAGTTTGGAGCTCTGCAGTTTAACACTACGATATAGTAAAAAACTATATTAAAAATTTCATGTAATAACGACTTCATGTAAGCGGGTTTGATTTCTTATCCCGTGAATCCCTTGGTTGCAATGAATTACTGATTCCATTTGCAAGTTGATAAGAAAATGAACATGAGACATCAGATGTATCTATGAACAATTAAAAAATAATCGCCATTTTAGAGAGTGATAAAATCTATTTTCACCAACCAATAAGTGGGACTGTTAAAAATAGTCTATTCTCCACCACGAGAAATAATTCTTAATCCTAAGATTGTTTTACCCATCATATCCTCACTCATCCTCTCGTCTTGTCTTTACTTACTCGGACTAACTCTTCTATGCTTACGTCGGAAATGAACGTTAACGATGAAAAGATTTTGTAATAAGAGAGAAATTAGAACAGTGTTTCATCGCGTTGAAAGCGTTTCTCTCTATGAACCTGTTACTCACGTGAAGTTAAGACAGATCCCCCCTACTCGATCGATGTCAACACGTTCACTTGTTTTGAATTCAGTATTATATTTTTATGCGTTGTGATGCAAGAGGATATAGGAACACACATACTTTTGGGAAATATATTAATATTATTTTTAATATTAATATATCAATTTTCGTTACCATTTCCACGACGTTTCTGACTTTGTACGCTCCAGACACCTTGCTAGCAATTTCGAACCGAACCCGTTATTACAATCAATTTCATTGCTTGTGCAAAGCCACTTCTTTTAGTCATGAGATAACTTCCATTAGCCCCACTCTCTAAGTTACTTGTTTACCACTGCTGTAGCCTGGTATGAAACTCAAAACTCTTTGGGTCAAATCACTGGAACAATCTCTGATTCGTTTTGATCTACATACAAGTTTGCAACGTATTTTATTCAGATCTGAAGGCGAATTGGCATGGTGAAAGATATTCCAGAAGCTGAGTAGAGTATTAAGAGACAAGAAAAGTTAGCTAGAAACAAAGAAGAGAGTAATGGATTGTTGTGTGGTGTTAGTTCTTTAATATATCATTGATTGCTGGACAATAATCTCGAAGATGAATGTAAAACTTGAAGCAACTGAAATGTGCTTCTATAAAAGGATGTTGCCGATATCATTGATCAATTCTAATCAACCAAGAGTTGGTTTTTGACTTCCGTTTTGCTTTTCTACAGAATCTACTAAATGTAAATTTTTTTGTATTTTCTGCCTTCTTTCATTATTGAATATGTTTCTTTCTCTTTTCATGTTGTTTGACTAAATATATAATCCTGTTCTTTGTTGTTTCTATGTATGTTAGTAAGCCAATAGTTGTTGTCTTGTATGACAATTCTAGCTGAATAAGACCTCTTCCACCTTCTTTACGAGGTATGTATAGACGGTCTACATCATCCTTTGGATGATGCATCTTATGCTTAGGAAGAAGCTTTCTTGTTTTAGAATCAATTCGTCTGCTGTCGTTTAGAGTCCAGTTTAAGATGTTGAAACTATATTGGACAACTGGGATGGCATGGCTATTAATGGCCATAATTCTGCTCGGAGAATTCAATTCAGTTTTTAATATCAGTCGTATCTTTTATAGTACTCTTTACGCACTATTTCGTTCATTTCTTATGGTGATTTTTTTCAATCTCATTTACACCTAGGTACTTAAAAGCGTCTTCTGACTTTAAAGCTTTTATTCTTACAGCAGGGTCTAAGCTAATTGAGGTTGTATGTTGTAGCGATCCACGTAAAACTATAGCTTTAACACATTTATTCAAATTGAATTTCATTCCAATATTTTCGCTGAAGCATTTTTCAGTTTGCAGAAGACCTTCCAGATCATTATCATTCTTAGCATGCAACTTTAATTCATCCATGGAAAATAGATGCCTTTTCTTATTTTGGGCTAATTTATAACAACATTCTGTCTTGTTAAGTTGACTGGTTAGTGCTATTAATGATATGAAGAATAGTAAGGGAGACATAGATTCACTTTGAAGTAAACCTCTTTTGATGTTTATTTTCCCAGACTTATAGGTTCCATTTAAATGATTGAGGTAAAGGTTTGTTTTCCATATCGACATGCACTGTTTGATGAAATTGATGATGACGAATGATATCTTGCATATATTTCAAGTCCTTAAAATCCAAGAATGTGCCAAACTATCGAACGCCTTACGATAATCTATCCATGCAGTACTAAGATTTTTCTTTGTACTGTTGCAGTTTTCCAGGATTATTCTGTTAATAAGCAATTGGTCTTTACATCCGTAACTGCCACGTTTGCATCCGTTTTGTTCAAACGGTAACATATCATTTCTTTCCAAGAATAAATATGACAGTTTTGTTAAAATAGATGTGATTAGTTTATATGTTGTCGGAAGGCATATAATTGGTCTGTAGTTTTTCGGGTTGTTTTTGTTACTATCCTTGGGTAGAAGAAATCTTATTCATTTTGTCATCTATGCAGTAATTTTAGTGGTATCGTTAACTATTTCGTGAAGTTCTTTGGCTAGTTTTTATGTGCTGTATTTAAATAATATAGCCAAATGTTAGGACTTTTATCTATTCCTGGAAATTTCTAATTGTGTGCTATTTTCAGTGCACATTTAACATTTTCTTCTGTGATTCCAGTCCATATCTGTTCTGGTTTATTTTTCATTCTTTCTATCTTTTGCGCAATCCACTCTACTTCTTTGTTATGTTCTTTACGTCAAGCCCATATTTTTTTCCCAAAACTGTATAACTTTTTCCATTTTGGCGAGGATTGACACTTCGATTCTTTTTTACCTATTTCCCTGTGGAATGGCTTTGGATTGTTTGAAAAATCTTGTTTTCTCTGTAGAATCTTGGTCTTTTACCATAGCGTCTTATTCTTTGAGACTTCAGTTGTATTGTTTGCTTTATTTTTTCCTTAGTTGATATGACTTTATTTTATTTCTAATGTTCCATTTTCTTTCGACTGTCCTGCCTTTTCTAGTTCTTAAATTTATTCCTATTGTCAGTTCATCGAGTACTGATAATTCACTTCTAAGTTGTTAGATTTCTTTTTATATTTTTCTTTTCCCAGGTGGATCTTCATGTCTGCTAAACTGCTTTATTTTTAATTTGATGTTCAATTTTTTTGTGCTGCTATTACTCATGCATATATTGCTTCATTGAGATTTATATAAATATCTGCTTCATCCAAAATTAATTTGAGCGCTGCATTGTAGAGCTTAATAGTTTCGAGATTATGCTTTGTTGGTTGTAATTTTGGGGGCTGTTCTCGTTCCTCCATTGCAATATTTTGTATCTCACTTATATGGTTCTTGATTTCTTCCGTGGCTTCTTGTATACTGTTCTTGTTTTCCGTTAAATAATTCTGTTCCGTGTTTTCTGAACTCGTTTTATTGTCGTCTTGTAACTGACTCAGATCACAAATCTCCAGCACTTCTTAATTACAGCATTATCTTCACGGTGATTTGTGCGTATCACGGTTTCTACATTATGACCTGCTGCTTGTTTGATGTTACTACTTTTTATTTCTCATTCCGTTTCCTTTTCATACTATGTTGATTCGTCTATTCTGGTTACAATTCTTTTAATCTCACTAATTTCAGCCTCTGTCAATCGGTTATTTCTCATGATGTACCTTTATATACTGGCTAATTTATTTTCGTCAATGTAGTTTCTATTTGTTTGTCCAACGTTTTCTCGCCAGATGCCATATGTTTGGCGAGTTATTTTTTTTTAGGTTTGAGTAACGCTCATGAAATGCAGTCATAGCAACTTTGTACTCATCAGGAGACCATTTTCTTTTTTTCTTTTTTTAAATATACGGTTATAGATCTAGCTGGAGAATTTTCAGGGCCATCATTAGTATTATCCTGGTTGGGGGGATCTGAAGATTCATTATTTGTGTAAGATTTTTTTCCTATGTCAGATTTTTCGTTCTCAGGTAGGTTCTCTCCTTAAGAACGGGCTCCCTGTTTATCAACTGGAAGAGCCATACGGGACTTTTTATTTCTATTTGTAATTCTCATAATTTTCCCATGAATGACACCCGGGTCCAAAGGTCCACCCAAAGTTACCAGGCACGTTGAATAAATGTCTTTTACAAACAGGGTCCCTAAGCCTGTAGGGGATCGTTTGTGACCTCATAAAGCAGTAGCCATTCACACCTTGGCACGATTAACACCTTCCGTTGCGGGTTTTCTTTCGAAGTTTTCCTTCTTTTAAATGGCTTGCCAAACGAAAGCTAACGGAGATACGATTGGAATTCAATGAGAAAGACGCTGGTTAAAAAGACAACTTGGGCGTTGTAGCCGCTCAACAAAACAAAACATCACTACACTAGAATATTTTGTTAAAAAATATTTTTGCTACTATCATAGTCCTTGAAACAAAAATATTTAAGAAAAAAAAGCATTAATGGAAAAGTAAAAGCTGACATACGTTTAAGTTTATTATCGCTGTGAGATTTTTTTTTTTGTTTTTAATCATTTCACCCCAAGCAATGCATTCAACTGCCACTATTGCGCGGGGGGTTACATAGCGGAAAATGTTGAAAAAGAGTGGTTAGTTATAGGAAATGTCGGAAGGAGGGTGGTAGAAAGATGAGGATACCGATGATGGGGGTTGGGTAGATGGGATGCGAGTTAGTGTGATAGATGTCTATTGACCTTACATTTAAATTCCTGATAGATTGTAGCTGTCGGTGATGCAGGTATATGGAAGGGAATTCCAAAGACGGGAATTGAAAGAAAAGAAGCTGTTAGAGTAGAAATTGCGGTTATATTTCATTGGTTTCACGTTAAAAGGGTGGGACCTAGTTGCTAATCTAGTATTTCTCGCAAATCCATATCTAGGTGTCACCCGTTCATCGAAGCAGGAGCCGTGAAAGTATTTATAGAAGAGGAAAAAGGGAGCCACATCACGCCAGTGAGAGAGTGACTGCAGCCAGGCTGCCAAGTCGGCATCGATCACATTACAGATTCTCCGTTGTACTTTGTCAAAGACCCCGAGTTAAAGAGCAGGGACATCCGACTAGATGTAGCAGCAGTATTCAATACACGGGCGGATGGTAGATTTATAGATGTGCAGGATGGACTCAGGCGGGAAAAACCTCCGAGCCCGCCACAGGGAACATAGCATTGCAGCGGATTTAGCATTGGATTTGATATAGTCATTCCATCTAAGGTCTGCTGAGAGTGTGAGGCCAAAGAAGCGTACCGTTTTATTCTCAAGGAGGCAGGCCTGTCCCATTCTAATGGGAGGTAGGAGCGATTGTCTATGATGGTTAATTGATAGTAGCTTCGTTTTGGAAGTATTAAAATTTACGAGCCATTTCTTACCCCAGTCTACCAGTAGGTACTTCTCAAGCTCGGCAGCGAGGTTCGCTTTATAAGATTTTTGATCGATGTGAGAGTAAATTGTGGTGTCATCGGCGTACATGCCTACTTGAGACCTTATAGCATTGGGGAGATCGTTAATGTAGATCAGAAAGAGCGTAGGACCTGGATTAGAGCCCTGGCGAACACCCGCGTTCGTTTGGTAGGTTTGGGAATCATGTGCGTTTAATACTACCTTCAATGTGCGATTAGAGAGGAATGACTGGATTTTAACAAATGTCTAGTTATACCATAGCTCCGCAGTTTGCGTAGAAGGCCAGCATGCCAGACGCTGTCGAACGCTTTGAAAACATCCAAGACAACGGTTCGAATTTTCGCCATTCTTGTCGAGGGCCTGGTATTTACACTCAGTGATGGTCTTTAGCATATCAGCAGTAGACCTGGTGAAGTGGAATTCATTCTGCTTGTCCGAGAAGAGCTTGTGGGCTAGGAGATGCTGGACCACATCGGCTTTATTAATAATAGATTCGAACACTTTGCCAAAGATCGGAAGAAGACTGATAGGGCGGTAGTTAGGTTCTCCAGTATTCTTAAATATAGGAACTACAGAGAAAGACTTCTAACAGGCAGGAAAGGAGGAAGGAGATAGACAGGAGTTGTAGAGTTTATAGAGGACCGAGGAGAGTTCAGGGGTACATTTCTTCAATACTATGATTGTGATTCCATCCCCTCCGCTCGCTTTGTGGTGTCAAGTTTAGAGATTATGTAAGAGACTTTAGCGAGGGGATAACGTGGACGGCATTCAGTTGAGCCTCAGTTCTAGGTGGGAAGTCGGGTGTAGGTACTCCAGACAATTCCAATCTCAAATTGGTAGAGAATCTGCGAGCCAAGCATTCAGCCTAGTCCTCTGAAGAGATGAGGACGTCAAATTCATTGATTACGCGGGTATTAAGGGTTTACTCTTGTTAAGCACGGTTTTAAAGGGTCGCCAGTAGTCTTTGGCGTCGAACTTACAGGATGCTATGCATTGCTTCATTCTGATAGCAAACAACATTTTAGATTCGTCGAGTATTTTTTACACGTATTACGAGCTGAGGCGAAAAGGCGCATGTTATGGTCCGACGCATGGCTTTGATAGAGCCGGAAGAAATGATTCCGGTGGGCAATGGCGGCTGAGCTAGCGGGTGAGAAGCAGGAAGACGAATGGGGTTTAAGCTGAAACTTCCTGGCTAGGATGAAAGCATTGATGCCAGTCTTAACCCAGCAGAAGACCTCGGATGCACAATCTTCGATGGGAAGGGACATCACACAGGAAGTCGCAAAACGAATCCCAGTGTGCTCTTTTGTAGCAGTAGAATATTCTGCTTGTCTGGGTTTCTTGGTTAGAGTGGGAGTGGAATAAGATGTTGACGGAAACTACGGCGTGGTCGGAGTTTCCGAGGGAGCAGAGCTGTCTGGTAGTGCAAGAGTCTTGGATGGAAGTGAAGCAGAGTTCTAGTAGTGAGTCCCTTCTGTTAGGTTCATTGGAGAAACGCGTGGGGAAAACCAGGAAATCAAGAGATGTCACCCTAGCTAGAGAGAGGTGTTCGCTGACACCAAGCCTACACATATGGACATTGGAGTCCTTCCTAAAGAGTGGAAGGTAACCAGGAACGTAAAACTCAGAAGAGGGGATAGAAGGGTCAAGGTTAATTTCACATAGTGCTAAGATATCAGGTGAGTTAATTTGAAGGAATGATTCTACGCTGTAAATGTTAGTGCAGATACTTCTGTTTGTGAAAGAGACGCAGACATGTTTGGGCGTTTCCTGATGAGCTGGTTTAGTTTTGCTATTTTGTTTGCTCGTTTTCATAGTGATTTACTTAGAGCTAGAGAGAGAGAGAGAGAGAGAGAGAGAGAGAGAGAGAGAGAGAGAGAGAGACGTCTAGAGTAGAACCAGTCGGTCACTGTTTGCAGCATATGAAGGATGGAGACTGGCGCAGCCTGCATCGTAATGTGTCCTCGGTGTTGCCCACCGGAAGTTCATGGAGGGACGCTCGTCCATGAACGATATGGCACCCCAAGAACCCCGACATTATTTACGCAAGAGTTCGGGCTTCTAACTACCAGTCAGAAGCAGCAACCAGGAAACTGCCAACCCGGTACCCTCAGAATGAAGAGACATTGTCACCATAATAAATGCGAAGTGCTTCCAGCTGAACTAACACGAAGACCGAAGGAGAAGGGAAATGAACCGGGGACCACTTCCTAAACGAGAAAGAAGAAACGATCACGTCTACTGCTGTTCAAAATAAGGGGGTGGACTGTGAAACCGGGTGATAGTAGGTACTATATACTTCAGTTAAAAAACCCCAAAAAACACCGATCTAAGAAATTTACCAAGCAGAGAACGCAACTTGAAAGTTGAGTGAAAATTTCGGAAAAAATACCAAAAATACCAAATATGCCAAAATACAGAGAGGGGTGAGGAAAGAGTGAGAGAGAGGGAAAGAGAGACTACAGAGCATACGTCCGATGGCCAGGTTGGGGGGGGAGGTAAATGACCGATAGTGAAAGAGGAGCTAACATTACATTCTTTAATAGAACGACATTGCTAATAAAATATAATAAATAAATAAACCATTTATATCGAAACGATCCTTGAAAGCCAAAATTATTTACAAAATCTTGTCTAAGTGTACCGCAAAAGTAAGCAGCAAAATACTTAAATCAGTAACAATACGAAAAAAAAAACAAAGATCGATCTAACAAACTTACCAAGCAGAGAACATAACCTGAAAGTTGAGTGAAAATTTCGGATGACAATAATGCCAAAATACAATTCAACTCTTTGTTTTTCAGATATTGTAAGCAAGTCAATTGCCTGCTAAGTAGCTAGAACGAGGTGAGAGAGAGAGAGAGAGAGGGGGGAAAGATTGAGACAGAGGGAAAGCGAGGAAATAAAAATAATAATTTCTTCGTCCACTGTATCAGATATTTTTTTATTAAAGTCGTCGAAAACAAGGTTATCGAAATAAAATTAATTAAATGAGTAAAAAAATGATAAATAAAAAATAAAGATATAAATATATACGTATTCTTTCTAAAAAGAGAATATCGTAGAAATTATGACCAAACTGTTTTTCATTGTATTTTCTTCTGTTGTTTTGTTTTGTTTTTTTTTGTTTTTAAGAAAATTATAATAGTTTAAAAAATATTTCGAAATATCGACCACTAAGGGAAATATGAATAATAAGAAAACTGACGATTCTATTTATTAGGATCATTTAAAGATGAAACATATAAATTAAAAAAAAATATATGGCGAAAAGTTTATGTTTACGTTAAAATAGTAAAACAGAATTTCATATAGAAAAAAATCAAAGAGAAAGACGCTGGTTAAAAAAAATAACAAACTTGGACGTAACAGCCGCTCAACGGAAAAAAACATCACTACACTTAAAGTGTAATTGGTTAAATTGTTGCTACCATCACTAGTTCTTTAAAAAAAAAATGGAAAAGAAAAAGTTGACACACGTCTACGTTTATTACTGCCGTGAAATTCAAAAATAATAATTTGTTCGCCCACTGTATATTCTGTTATCTCTCATTAAGGTCGTCGAAAATAAAGTTATCGAAAATTAAATAATTAAATAAAAATAAATAAATACGTATTTTTTCTAAGAAAGAATATTGTAGAAATTGTATCAAACTGTTTTAGTAGGTACCTCCAATTTTACCGTGGGAAAATCAGCATAGTCTGAAGTAAAAGGCCTCAAACTCAATAAAAACAAAGGTTTCTCGGCAAAATGTTTATGCTGTCATAAAGAGGATAGATCAAAGTATTTTTTTAATTATTTTTACAAATTTTTAAAATTGTTCTAACAGGTTCTGAAAGGCTCATTTAGTGGTAGAAAATCTTTTTCTCTCGTCAGTGAAAGGGGTAAATTGACACTAGATTTTATTACGTCAACAGCGTAATATTACGCGAAGGCATTTTTTGACTGTGAAAGACACATTAATTTGAAAATTCTTGCAAAACTCAAATAATCGTCTGATTTTCATGAACGTTTCAGGACTTATTCACAAATGACTGAAATGATTTTTGAAATAATTATTTTTAAAAAATATTCGTAAAAAATATTTTTTTAATTTGTTACCCACCTCCCCTATATTTAATTTCCAGAAATGTTGAAAAATGCAACTCGGTCACAAAATATAGATAGCTTTCATTAAATTCAGGAATCATTAAGGAAAGCTAATCAACTGTCTTTTTTCTTCTAAACAAGCTACCTTTTAGAAAATCAGCTCTGAATTACGAAAACAAAAATGCAATAAAACTATGCCAATTTTTATTTGGGTAAACTTTAATTACTTTTATAAACATAAATTAAAATTGTGTCATCGTCTGAATAAAAAAAAAATTCCGTTAGTAATGAATTTTTACAAGAATTGTTTTTATTTTTCATATTTTTTATTAAGTAATTTAAAAAGTTTCATAAGTCTTTTACAATTTTTTCCTTATAGGTCTCTCAGATGTTTTTTAATTAATGTGTGGAAAATATATTTATTAATCGAAAAATTTAAAAAGTTACTCTAAAAGAGAATTTTGTTTTTCGTAATTTAATTAAAACTGTTTATTTTTGCATGTTAATTTCCCGTTTTTGGTAAGTACGGGTGCCCATATACAATATAAATCTGTAAAAGGTCACGTGACCCAAGGTTTGTTCGACCTTACATAAAATTTTCCTGTATATAAATCCCGAAGGTCCTTACTACTATTCTTTTCATGCGTGTCTCTGAATCGCACAAGAAAGAAGTCGTTTCTAGTCAGAATTTAAATATTTAAAGTAACTTTTATATTTTTAACTTATTAGTTTAATCAATTTTACTATGAATTGTGAATCTATCTACCTGACAGAATTTAGAAAAAAATCATCAAAACTTCTTTTTTATTTGTTTTGCTCTTTTGGGATGTTCATTCCAATGGCATGTGGTAATGATTCATAAAAGAAATTATTATAGATAAAAATGTTTACTTTCAATGTGTGTTTGCAAAATGTGACTAAGAAATAAATATGTACTACAATGTTATGGTGGATGGGATAAGATTAAAACAATTTGGAAAAGGTTTCATTTTTTCTTTTCAATTGAATGAAAAAGCCATTTTTTAGATTCTTTATTTCATAGCCTAATCCTACTAATGAAATTATGCATTTTCAGTGTTAACCTAATATTTTAAGTTTATTTTTAATTGTAAATGAATGTACAAAACAAATGTTATAAAATTATTTTTACCCTTAGTTATCAAATTAAGGGAGATACGTACATTCACGATGGAAAGAATCAAGAGGAAAGTTGGAATTTAAAAAAAATATATGTTTAATTTCAATTTGTGTTTGCAGAATGTTTTTAAGAAACAAATATGTACTACAATTTTATGGTGCCTAGCTAAGATTAAAACAAATTGGAAAAGGTTTCATTTTTTTTATTTTCAATTGAATGGAAAAGGCATTTTTTTTTATTTCATTTCATAGCCTAATCCTACTATTGAATTTATGCATTTTTATTGATTAACTCCTACTTTCATGTTTTTTTTAAATTGTAAATAATTGTAGAAAACACATGTTATAAAATTATTTTACCCTTAGTTACCAAATTAATGGAGATACCTACATACTTGTACCTGGAAAAACAGCTAAACAGGAGATGGACTGGAGTGCCAATTAAGAAAACACCACGGCCCTTTTCATGGCTACAAAATATTCCCGAAATTACTTTCTCTTCAAGATATTGCATAAATACAGTATGACATGTACAAAAATATAGATACTTATTTATAACATCTACAGTTATGTAAAAATTAAATTAGATATTTTTACCTAGTTATCTTACTAATTAATATGAATAAGGCATAATAAAAATATTGATAATTAGCATAATATTTCATAACTTTACTGGGTTATTTTAATTTCATTCTTTGTTATTAAATTGTAAAATTATTTTAAAAGCAATTTCAATTTTTATTTATTTAGCAAGCATATTCAATCACCCAGCTCTAATGCTAAACGAATAGTGTATAAAATATTATGTAATTGATGAAAATATTATGTTATGGTTAACTATGCAGTTAAATACAGAGAGCGGCTTTTTAGATACATAAAAATTTGGCACTTCTGGACGCCATACTGGGGGTGTTGACAGACAGTAGCTGACATATTCAATCAATCACAGCTCGAATTACGTTGTTGAAGGACTACTCTATTTAAGATAAGTTTCTGTCTTAAATTTCATAAAGTAAGGAATTACTATTGTGTGAAATCAGATTAAGGTAAGGTTCAATTTAAACAATTGACTTTAAAAAAGTGTCTTTGATGTATATATTTCTCTTCAAGATTTAAACAGAAAGTTGGCTAATGATGACGTAACCTGTCAATAAATCAAAAAATGGCGGAAAATTTTAAGTTTGTCTTTTTATTCGAAAAATTTCGGATTCCAATCGATATAATTTCAGTTTAGAATACACCAGTGTATTTTGATTATTGGAATCACTAACTTTAATCCCTTGGCTTTCAAATAGACCTAGTTTTAAACCTTGAAGATAGATTAATTATTTTTAAATTTTCAATTCAAATTTAGGTATCTAAGAATTGATTGGAGGTACCTAGTTTTAGTGTTTTTCATCGTATTTTTTCCTGTTGTTGTTTTTTACTTTTTGTTTTTAAGAAAGATCATCATAATTTAAAAAAATATTTCGAAACATCGTCAACTTAGGCAAATATGAATAATAAGAAAACTAGTTGATGAATCTATTAAGATCATTTAAAGAAGAAACAGATAAAATAAATAATATACGAAAAAAATTTATGTTTACCTTTAAAATAGTAAAACAATATTTAATTCAAAAAACGTTAGGTTTTCAGAAGCCTCAGAAAAACACGTCATTCTCGTTGTAATTCCAATCGCGTATTATCATTATTATTATTATTGTAGGATTATTATTATTATTATGTCATTTTTCATCATATTTCGATTTCTGCTTTGGTCTCACTACCAACCAAGTCTGCGGGGAGACCTAAGGCAGGTAGTGGCGTGTTATGACTCCATTTCATGTTTTTCTATCTTCCCTATCATCCCCAGCATTACATAGATAACGTTTGCCTTAGTGTGTGGGCTGTACTTAATAAGACAATTTTTTGTATATCTCTTAAGCTGGGGTTTCCAAGGATTCTTTCAATGTGTTGTTTTGTTCCATTTTTTATCATTCCAAGTGCACCTACTATCACTGGTACAACTCTTGTTTTCAATTTCCACATTTTTTCTATTTCAATTTCCAGGTCTTTATATTTTGACAGTTTTTCAAATTCCTTGGTTGCTATGTTACAATCCGCTGGACAAGCCATATCAATTAATAGACAAGTTTTCTCCTTCTGGTTTTTAACAATAATGACTGGCCTGTTTGCTTCAATTTTTCTGTCTGTGTAGATGGTGTAATCCCATAGAATGGTTACATCTTCTATTTCTGTAACCGGTGCTGGATGATGTTCATACCAGTGTTTGTTTACAGCTTTTCCATAATGTTTGCACATTGCCCAATGTAAATATTGCCCAACTCTATCGTGGCGATTTTTATATTCATTTGGAGCAAGCACAGAACAGCCTGAGATTAGGTGGTCTATTGTTTCTTGATGTTTATCACAAAACCTGCATTTTGGATCCATATTATTATGCATAATATTTGCCTGAAAGTTTCTCGTGAAAAGACTTTGGTCTTGTGCTGCAAGTATAAATCCTTCAGTTTCAGACTTTAATCCAGATGCACGTAACCATCGATGAGTATTAACTTTGTCAACATTGGATTTATTGGCACGTACTGGATATTGGCCATGCAGAGGTTTGTCTTGCCAGCGCTGTTTCATCTTTTCAAGAGCTTTATCTTTGGCTTTCATTTTCATATTTTTTGCTGCAATAGTTGGTTCTTGGCTACTGTTTTGCTTTTCTTCAGAATCTACTAACTGTAATTCTTGTTTGTATTTACTTTATTATTATTATTATTATTATTATTATTATTATTGTAGAATTATTATTATTATCATTATTATTATTGTAGAATTATTATTATTATTATTATTATTATTATTATTATTATTATTATTGTTATTATTATTATTATTGTAGGGTATTGCATAATTTTCTTATTATATTTTTTACCAGCTTGTTTGTTTACGAATTAATATTGCTTCATAAATTGACGCCCAAATATCCAAACGAATTTCTACTGCTTCTTTTCTTTACTCTCTTTACAGATTCTTACTTTTTTCTCATGGTTTTCTCCGCTTTTATTTATATCCGAATTTTATGTCTTTGATTCAAACTTTTCTCGCACTTCTTTTGCTTTCATGCATTATTACTATCTTATTACTATCTACACTGGATTTGATTCTTCTTAAAACTTAATGTCTATTTTGATTTTTCTTCTGATTCTTTCATATCCTCCCTCTTTTTCGCCGCTTTTCCTGTATTTGCATCTAATAATTTCCCTTCCTATTCTACATTCAAACTTCACTATTCTCACTCTCATCCAGTAAGTATCTGGTAAATCAAATCCGCCTTTCTTTTTTACGGTTTATATTTTGCTTTTTGTATTCTCGTTTTTTTTTTTTTCACCTGAGGACCAAATCTGAGTAGTCATCACGGAAGCCTATCATCAACAAGTGAACAGCTACTCCCAAGACAAAATAGTCAAGGGAGACAATTCTTGCATTAGGTAAAGAAAACTATACAGTTCTACTTTTTCACTTACGCTGTCAAAATGGATGGCACTAATGCATGGACTCACAACAACATGGAAAGTTGATATACACGGATTACTATTGATTTTTTTTTCAGTTTTCGGCTTTTACAATTACGAATGATAATCATGAGCATCTAAATTGTCATCTTCGTTTTGGTAAATAAACTTTTTTTCAATTCTTTATGAAGTAAGTTTTTATATTTAGTTTCATATTTTATTTTATAAGGAAATTATTTTTTTTCATTTTCCACTTACTAATACTTTTTTCAGATATGGGAATCGAAGAAAATGCCTCGTCTCAAGATATTTTCTATCAATATGGACGATCGCGTTTTAATCTGTCGCTAGGATTTTCAATTACCGAAATGTTGGCATTATCTTGACAATGGGTTCCCAAGTGGAACCCCAAAATAATGCCATGATATATACAAGCAGAATTACACACACTCACGAGCGCACTCACACACAAGCACGCACGCTGTATTTTTTATGCATTTATATGTGTAAGATAATCTGTACGTGTATGTACGTGTGTGTAACTTTGTGTCTAGATGCTTCACGGTATTTATGTATGATATGTCCCACACACACACACATACACACACACTTGCGCACACATGCACGCAAGCACACACAGAAACATATATATATATATATATATATATATATATATATACAAAATAAATTTATTGTGCTTGTTCATATATATAAATATATATGCGTGTGTGTGTGTGTGTGTGTGTGTGTGTGTGTGTGTGTGTGTGTGTGTGTAAGAAAGGTTGCTTCCATTAAGTGTATGTTTGGTATGGATGAAATAAAATTCCGATATTAAAAAAAAAACACTATTTTTAAAAGAGTGCTCCATACTGAACAAATAATATTTATTTAAAATTTATAAGATAGGACGGTTATAATATTACTACAATGTAGCTAGTTTCTAGTGATGTTTAGCATACATATGTCATAAATCTCTAATATATATATATATATATATATATATATATATATATATATATACACATGACTGTTATATTTATACATTTTGAATAGAATAACTATTTTCAAAATTATCTAAAACTTAAATTAAATAAATACAGAAAAACATTCCTGTAACTACAGTAAAATAAATATAAATTTTATTAAATTATTCGGCTACAACATTAATAATCATTTATTCGCTTTCGTTTATTAGGCATTAAATTACATAGTTTACCCAGACTTTCTCAGTTGACTGAAGTATTTTTGTGAGCTTTCTTAAATTTTAAAAATTGAAAAACTAACAAAAGTTTGCATCTGTTTAGAAATAAGTGTTGCAAAATATTTTTTTTATGTTATCTATTAGAGAACGAAAAGTGTTGGTAATGTAAATTGATTTGGGTTTGCTTGCTTTGTATGATTTGTAGTCATTTTCTCTTTATGCAATTTAAGTCTAATGATTTTTGAGTGTTAAGCATTTCCTGGATATCTAGTGCGGTAATATAGCGTTTAAGTAAACAACGTATACACGGTTGAAATTATCATAATTACAGAAAAAATCCCTATATTTTGAAGACAATATTTAGTATTTCAAGTTTTTATATATTTATAAGTTGACTGGTGGTGAGATTGTAGATAATTTTTCAACTATATTAATAATGTTTGCAATATAATGAATTTTTGGTGAATATGTATGTAGTTTTTCAATTATGAAAATATGAGAACGCTGTGAAAGAAAGTAAACTCTAGAGTAAGCTAAGTGAGGTAATTTAATGCCTAAAACCGAAAGCGAATAAATGTTGTTATTGTCGGTGATCATTTTATAACATAATTATTATTCATTTAGTTTAGTCCGAGAAATTAATTTATGCACTTATTTACTTAAAAGGCTTTTGCTTGAATTATTTTTATTTACAATTTATTAATGTAATTTTCTTATGTATATATATATATATATATATATATATATATATATATATATATAATGATATCTTCCGCCGGTACTCATCGTAGTCGTATGCTGTATGCTGAGACGCAGGCTAATACAATAGATGTCGTCAATAGCCCTTCCAATAGACGTAGACCAATAGACATAGATCAATAGAAGTCCTCGCCTTAGTTTTTATTTATGGCTGACACCAGCCAATCATATTACTGTGAGAGGTAACCAAGCTTTATACATATCCATTACATCACATATTCATTACATCTTATACATAGACAGATAGATAGATAAGTATTTAGATATTAATAGATATAAATATTTTTCTGGAGTTAATAGATCAGTGTTCAATGTAATATAACTAAGCTATTAAATATATGTATATATGCGTGCGTGTGAGTGTGTGTATGCGCATGCAGACATCGTACACACATAAATGCATAAAAATGTGTGTGTGTGTGTGTGTGTGTGTGTGTGTGTGTGTGTGTGTGTGTGTGTGTGCACATGTATGTGCTTGTGTGTGACATTACATTATTTGGGAGTTCCACTTGAGAAATTAATGTATTATTGGCCTGCAACCTACTCCAACAGCTTCTTTTCTCGCGCTTCTCGCCTGTGGAACTCCCTTCCACAAGTCTGCTTTCCCGACAGCTACAATCTCCAGGTGTTTAAATGTAGGGTCAATAGACACCTCCTATCACTCTAACTCCCAATTATTCTCAGAACACTCTCATCTACCGAACCCTCATTCTCGGTATCTTTACCCGCCTATCACCCACCCTCTGACATTTCCTATATTTAACCATCCTTTCTCCACTCTATGTAGCCCCCTGCGCAGTAGTGGCAGTGACATGCCTTGCTCGGGGTGAAACACTTATAAAAAAAAAAGAAAACCTTTCTTTTAAGCATCTTTCGTTAAAATCGACTAATAAACTTTTCCTTATATTCTTTTTAATTTTTCTAGTATTCTAAAATCTTTGCTTTTTACTGAAGATATGGAATGTGAAAATATTCCGTAATTATTTTTCCAAGCGCTTTCAACCACTTCTCTGACCATTCTATTTTTCTTTTTTTATTTCCGCGGTTGTTATTTGATCCTAATGTTTTGATTGTAATGTAACTTATTTTATGTTGTTTTCGAAAAACAAGAGTTCTATCAATGCCCTCACGTATCGTGCACGACGGAAAATCCCATATGCATCTTTCTATTAAAAAAAGAGTTTCATTACTCCATTTCTTTTATTAAATTTTGTAAGGTTGATAGTCTGAGAAAATTGCTTGATATATATAGTGCCTCTCTTATAGCGTTATTTTATGACATTGTGACTTATATTGTATTCTTGCATTTTTTATCATAAATTTCCTTAACAGTTATTGTAAATTATAAGTCAATGATTTCTTGTAGATAGGTCGATAGATAGATAGAAGAGGGAAAGTGATGGAACTGTGCAAAAACACCTAATGCATATTTACTGAGAAATACTAATTTCTTTTACTTATATGTGTGTTTTATGAAAAAAAAATTAAATTTAACGACACCGGTTATCTATTGCAGAAGTTGTACACTAATGATTACAGCACTTATTACTGCCAAGTGATCATCTATCTAGATACTGACCAGACTCCGATCTTTTTAACAAAACTGGAAGCAGCGGAAATGTGGTTCTACAGAAGGATGCTGCGGATATCGTCGAGTGAGGATGCAAGCAACGATGAGGTGTTGGAAAGTATGTCAACAAAAAAGAAATTAATACTGAGCATCAGGAAGAGACAACTGAAGTTTCCAGGACACGCAATGAGGAAGGAGAGCCTGGAGAACCTGATACTGACTGGCCAGATAGAAGGAAAGAGAGACAGAGGAAGGCAGCGGATAACATATTTGCAGGGCCTGATCAGGTGGATGATGGAACGGGGTTGACAGGAGTAATAGGAACAAACATACTAAGAGCCACAAGGGACAGGGAGACGTGTAGAACCATGATCGCCTACATCTTGAAGGGACAGGGCACATAGACGAAGAAGAAGAAGAAGAAGAAGAAGAAGAAGAAGAATCGATGTTCCTTTACTTTTGGTGGTCGTACGTAAACTGATATTTCTTGATTATATATCCATAAACACTTATTTTATAGAATATGTGCGTTTAAGTGTGTGTGTGTGTTTGTGTGTGTGTGTGTGTGTTTGTGTGTGTTTGTGTGCGTGTGTGTGTGTGTGTGTATTTCATTGTGACAGGCATGAAATTTCTTATACATATTTACTAAGTTTTTAATGGTTCATGATTTTTTCTGACTTAATTGTGGCACTAAGCGTGTCAATGCAATCATTCTTCTAATTCATCACAAAACTCCTAACCCGAATATTAAAAACATTTTAAAAATCTTTTAAAATTGGCTAATAAATTTTCCCAAAATGATTGTGAGAATGGTGATTACAAATATTTTCTGGTGTTTTTACCATCCCCAAAAAATGAAACTGAGAATATTAAAAAAAAAACTTAATTAAAAATATGTTTTCAATGAAATGTATTAAAATAGTTTGCTACCAATGTATATATATATATATATATATATATATATATATATACAATGTGTATATATATATATATATATATAAAGTTGAATCCTTGAAATTTGGTCATGTAAATTCCAACAAAGACAAACTCCAAGGATAACTTAATGTTAAAATTTATTGTTAAATTTAACAGAGTATTGTTTTGCCTGACGTGCGATTGGAACCGTGAAATATGATATTGCCAAAAAATTTGTAAAAATATCTAAGTTTGTTTCTTGACTATATATATATATATATGTGTGTGTGTGTGTGTGTGTGTGTGTGTGTGTGTGTGTAAAGACAAAGTGACAGTGTGGACAGAGAAATTAACATAGCATTGTGATTGTCAGTCTCACTTATTTCACTCTTCGTATAGGCTCTTTTAACAGAAGCGTAGGATCTTAACGTTTTCAGCACAAAACGAAGTATTTCATAAAATGAAACTGTCAGTCACCATGCAGTCTTGATTTCTATGTCCAAAATCACACGCTCCCTTGTAGATATCTTAAACTAATCACGACCTTGCCTGTGTATAAAATTATATTTATGGACGCAGAAGCGTAAACAGCAACTTGCTAAATTTGTGATAGGTTAATGAACGTCTCCGATTAGATTTTAATGCAAAACATTTTTCTTATTCAAGGGTGTGAATTACCGTAACTTGTTCGACATTCTGACCTACAACACCATTCTGTAAATTAATTGAAACAAATCGTACACTGTCTTCCTAAGATCATTTACACTTTCCCTGATCACGTATACGTCGTATCTCCATTATTTTTCTCTTCTGAGTGAATTTAATTAAGTTTTGGACTAATCGATCCAGTTTGTTTCTTCGCATTGATCACACGACTGACAATCAAAAGGCTGACACCAACAATATCCGCGATATAACTTTAAGGCTTGCCAATGTGTTCGTGCAACGTAACGATTTTCGTACGCTTCCTTGGAGTAACTTCCATTGCTGACAATGGCTGAAGAACAACTAAACGACAGTCTAGACAATTGTGTCTGGGTATGACAAAAATCAGATATAATCATGTAGGGCGCAGTATTTTCAAGTTAAAATATATTTCATCATACATCCCGAAATTAGCTTTATATTACTGAACACCACTGCATCTGAAGAAAGAAATGAAGTTATTACAATTTAGTATTGCCCTACAGTAGCTGATAAATAAGTCCACTTATATACCGTCATACGATCATCAAAAAATACTGAAATTTTAGGTTGAAAATTGATACAATTCAATTAAAACATTCAATAAAGAAATCATTTTTCCTGGGTAAGTATACATAAAAGAAAAAAGACTGAATTTATTTATAAAAGGATAAAAGATGAATGGGATTCAAGAAGATGGCAATTGATGTAACATTTAAATTTTTGGAGATGATAATTATCAGGGAAGCAAATAATTAGAAAAGAGTTCCACAGGCCAAAAGTGCGAAAAAAAAAACTATTTAAGCAGAACGGGGGTTTACATTTTCCCTTTCAAGAGTAAAAAGGTTGTAACTAGATACAATCTAGTAGCAGGCTAAAATTCATGTAGTTGGGGCACTAAGAAAAGTCCGTTAAAGCTTCTTAAGTAGACTATTTCATAAAATTAAATTATTTTAAAAAGTAATGTTAATTAGTAGCATTTATCCCTGAATATAAATATGAGGAAATGTGTGTTCTTATATTCAGATAATTTTTTGTGATGAAGACCCCCTTTTATATCATAGCATGACCATCTGTCTAGAAACAACAAAAAGTAAAAAGAAAAGGTTATTAGCTCACAAAAGCAATAAAAAAAGCAATAAGGAGAAAGAAAGTCATCATAATAAGTACATCTTTTTCAAACCTTGGCATGAGAAAATCATTTTAATGTAAGAAAGACCCATTTGTCAGTTAAATGAACCTAACATTGCCACCTGCATTATTAAGGGAAGGAGAAATAGAACAGAACGTCATGGAAATTGTAGTGTTTAAAGAACGTACGGCAGACAGGAACAGGTGTTGAAATTTGCAGACAACGGATACATTATTCTCATTGAAAAAATAGCGACATATCTCTCGAGTGTCAACCAACATATACGTACTAATTTTTTTCTGAATACGTACCTTTCAACGCTTCTCTCTCATTTTTTCTCTCTCGCTCTCTGTCTCTCTCTTTCGCTCTCTCTCTATATATATGTGTGTGTGTTTGTGTAGAGAGAGAGAGAGAGAGAGCGAGAGAGAGAGAGAGAATTAGAATTAATGTAGAAATTTATCACTTAGCTGAACAGTGTTATTTCAGTCATGACAATTAAGAAGTTTCGTGAGGGTATTATTCTAATTTATTCATCAGAATGAAATTTGCAAAAACATTCCTCCAAAAAATCGCAATTACGTACCATTAAAATTTAACAATATATATATAACACTCTCTTTTCTCTTAAATACGCGAAATTTTAAACAATATATATATATATATATATATATATTTAGATAAAAAGTGAGTTTAAATATATATATATATGTGTGTGTGTGTGTGTGTGTGTGTGTGTGTGTGTGTGTGTGAGCGCATGCACGTGTTTGTGTGTCTCCTGTGTGAGAGATAGAGAGAGATAGTGTGTAGATGCGTTTGAAGGATGTAGAATAGTATCTTAAACAAATGTGTCTTCACAGCGGAATATGTTATAACCTAAACACGCAAAAACCAACTTTCTTAAGCGAATACACACACACATATACACACGCACACACATACACAGACACAGACTCACACACACAAGCATAAAAATATTTTAATGAATATAACACAAAATTTGTATGCATAGTCACGCATACCACACTTTCTCTTAAACACCTACACACACATGCACACACACACACACATATATATATATATTATTGAAGAAATAACACTACACACTCTCCATCTCTTACACACTCACAGACAGAGACACACACATATAAATGTGTAGCAGTGTTTGTATGTCTGTGTTTAAATTGATGGAAAATAAAATTGCTGTGCCCTGAAGATATGTTTCAATTTGAACGAGATTAAAGGTACATGTAATTGCTGGACTACAGTAAATGGTCACCTGAGCAGATCAATAGGTAGGCAGACTGTGAATCAACGAATGTATCAGCAGTACTCAGACTCCATATTTAATCACGGCATATGCTCTTTGGCCGATTACGCAGGCATGTAATCTTGAATACATAAGAGTCTACATCCGATACGGCGAAGCATTATTTCCATGCTACATGTACCTGTTGGCACCATACATTTAGATTTGTTTGTGTGCTAAATGAACACATCTAGCGACATCGCATCATGCTAAATAATAGACATGTCTGGATACAGTGCCAGCTAGGAACACTGGAAAATCTTTCAAAGTATATCGAGTTGCATGCTGATAATGTGGACAGAAAGTATCTTTCCCGTTTCAAGAGTGGCAAGAAAAACGAAATTAAAAGACCAAAACGGTTTATGTTATTAATCTTTCTGCCGCTTCCCTTCAGTACATACACTTTATTATAAAAATATATTAGGTCATTTCCTCTATTAGTGACCATTATTCAGTAGGGATTAGATAATTAGTCGAAAAATCATTGACAATAAATTAGAAACACAACAACACTTCGAAAATAATGTCGTAACGTCAAGCATGGAAAAGACAAAATCTAAATCTAAACTTATTTGCAAACGGAACTTTGTCTTTGTGTGTGTCCGTTTGTTATAGACTCCGAAACGGCTGAACCAATTTTCTTGAAAGTTTACACAGTTGTACTATAAGCGTCGGCGATTGTTCGTAGCTAGGTTTTGTGTCCAGGTACCCGCGATAAATATCGAAAATCGATTATCGAAAAAATCGGCTTATAGAAGGAGTGATCCGATTTTAATCAAATTTGATACACTCATAGACAGACTTAAGAAACGATATTCAGAAGTTTCAAGGTTGCACTTCTTACAATAGTGCAGAAAAACGATAATATATATATATATATATATATATATATATAAGGCAAGATGTTTGTGTGTGTGTCTGTTTATCTGCCTGAATGTCTGTATTTTTTCTGCCCTTTTATTTTAGGTTTTGCTTCGGGTTTGGCTCTAAGTAAGTATAATTGTAGTTCTTCGTCTCAGCCATGATACCATTTATTCAGAGAACTTATTTAGCCTTCAAAATTCAGTTTACGACGAAAAATCATATTTGATATCGATACCAGGAAATCAAAATTTGCCTTGCATCCATTCATTTTTCTTTCAGTCTACGTTTTCGCTTTAACTGGAAACAACTATTGCCAACGTCCAAGGAGTCTGAGCTCCAGGACCCTGTATTAGTTTTAAGGCTTTTATTACACCCGAGCAACGCCGGGCTATACTGCTAGTCATTCAATATGCAGAGAGAAAAACGTTTGTCAGAAATGAACATGCATTCTCTGAGTGAAGAGATGATTCTTGATATATGCGTTTCTCTACGCACAAATACCTCGTGAATAATATGTATCGAAGGGTTCATCCGTCTATTATTAGTAAATATCAGCATAGACACACCTTGATTGGCGATCAATAGGAATAAAAACAGTGGAGAATACAGTCATTACTAGTTATATTTTTCTCAAAAATATCATGAGAACTTTCTTCCATATATATATATATATATATATATATATATATATAGTCATCTGCAGACAGATCTGTTTCGCCGTATCACAGCTCATCAGTACAGTTAGAGATCCGATTGCTTTTACCGAGGATTGAAACCCGACCGAATTACCGCCATTTGGTAATTCTACCTCTGAGCCATGGGCGCTTGGTAGAAAGAAGCACACTTTTAGCGTAAGATGTATCATACGCCAGTAGTTAGATTATTCTAATTTATTACTGAACGAGCGATGCGTAGGGTAGCTACTGTTTTTTCAAAGTCTACAATTCTTCCATAGTGCTCAATCAGGATGTGAGAGCGTAAATATTCATCAGCAGGCAGATCTGTTTCGCTGTATCACAACTCATCAGTATGGTTCGAAATCCGATTGCTTTTACCAAGGACTGAAACCCGACCGAATTGGCGATATATATATATATATATATATATATATATATATATATATATATATATATATATATATATTATTAAACTACAAATTCGCAATATCACTCCGTATGTGAAAACAAGCTCAACTTAATAATTACGAAAACACTAGATCTAATCATCCGACCAGCTTAATCAAACACATCCCCCAAAAAATAAAACACAAAGTATCAAAAAATCTCCCAAAAAATCTTCGATGAAAAGAAAACAATTACGAAAGTGTCATAAATGAAATTGGCCATAAATACAAATTAGAATACAAACCTCAGTTAAAAAAAAAATACTAGAAATCGAAACATTATTTGATTCAACCCATCATTTAACTGTGATATACAATCCAAAATTGGGTAAATAATTTTTAATTAATGTATAAACACTTCAAAAAACTCTGAATTAAATAAAAAATTTTAATAGAAATTCAAACAAATTAAGTTATAGATGTACGAGCAATTTAGAAAAATATATAAAAAGACAAAACGTCAGAAACCTAAATAATAAGGTTCAAGATAACATCACTAAACATGAATGTGACTGTAGGAATGGAAACAAATGTCCATTTGACGGGTTTTGTAAAACAGAATGGGTTATTTACACATCAGACGTACATGATACAGGTGGTCGAAGAAAAACATATCTGTGGTTTACAAAAAGAATATCTCAAAACAGATGGAATAATCTGAAATATACATTTAAGCAAGAACACCTTTAAAATTTTACAAAACTGGCTAGCTACATGTGGAAACTATAACAGAAAATTGAAAAAAAAACGTTCAACATGTATTATATTAAAAAAATGCTAAGCCTTATAACGGTATGGACGTCTACAGATTGTGCAAAGAATAAAAGTTAGACATTATAAAGATTCCATAACAAAACAACAAAAAAAATGAAATTAATGTACAAAAGTAATGTCCAGATATAATCACACCTACAAATACATATTAGGATCACACAAACATGGATAAGACATTTTTAAAAGATGCTTAAGTAACTTTTTTCTAATTTTTATACCTTTTGGTAGTTAAAAAGTTCCATTCGGTTTTCGAAAAAAAAACTCAGTTTTATGTTTAAAAAAGAATGAAAAATCAGTTATTATAAATCGTCTAAAGATACCGAAAGGCTGAAACAAGTTTTCAGAAATAACTCATTTACGAATGAAAAATATTGAAAATATATATTATCCTATGTTTAAGCCATCATATATATATATATATATACACACACACACACACACACACACACACACACACACACACACACACACACACATATATATATATATATATATATTGTCATCCGTAGACAGATCTGTTTCGCCGTTTCAGAGCTCATCAGTACGGTTAGACTCCGATTGCTTTTTTACCCAGGATTGGATCCATCCCTGGGCTATGGGCATTCGGTGGAAGTAGGAAGACCTTTTAGCGCATATCATTATACGCGCCCAATAGCTAGAGTCATCTAATTCATTTCACTGAATGAGCGATGCGTACATGCCAGAGTAGGTACTGTTTATCAAAGTCTACTATTTTCCCAGAGTGCTCAATCAGAGTGTGAGAGCGTAAATATCTCATCCGCAGACAGATCTGTTTCGCCGTTTCACAGCTCATCAGTTCGGTTAGACTCAGATTATATATATATATATATATATATATATATATATATATACATACTGCCGATCATAATTTTGGGACTATTTAGATTTATTCTCTAAGAGAAAGAAATAACAAATTTTATGTCTTAGAAGAAAAAATATAGATATATTTCATTGTTGCTCACAATTGTACAATAACTAAAACCAAAATTAACAAAGAGTAATTTCAAATTTAATTAAAGTTAATTCATATTTTTTTTCATCAAAGAAACCAGCACGAGCATTAATTACTGCAGAGTAAATCCTTGGCATTCTTTCTAATAACTTATAAAAATAAGTTGATGAAAGAGATTTCCAAGCATCCTGCAAGCATTTAAACAACTTTTGTTTATTTTTAGGAAGTTCATTTCGAAATGTCCGATCAATTTCATCCCTTATTCTCCTTCTTTAATAGTGTTTTCTAAACTGCTACACAGCCTTTAAGCCCAGCAGAATGAAGTCATCTCTTAACAGAAGTAACAGTTGCTGGATGTTGCCGAGTAGAATTCATTTCAATTTTTAATTCCGGGGCGGTTTTTCTTCTATTCCTGTTGCTAGATATGATCAAGTGCCTATCCTCTACAATAGATGTTGCTCTGGGCCTACCAGATCTTTTTCAGTCAATATTTTACTCAGTTTCCCGAAGTCGTTGAAGGCAATAATGCACGCCATTTTTTGATAGGCTTAATTTTTTAGCGATAACACGTTCAGAATATCATTCTACCGAAATAATTTTAACCTAAGCTCTTTTTTAAATGCTAATCTGTTTCTTCCTTCCTATTTATACTGTAGTAACATGGTTTACAAAAATAAATTATACAGTAATTTTAATATCTGAATATATCTGAATTTTCGGCAAAAGCTTGATCACAATTAGAGGAATCAAGTAGCAAACTGAGTAAATGTTTACTTTAAAGTTGAAAGGAATACTTTTTTTTACTTGATATCTACATAAGAATAATAAAATATACAAACGCGGCGAATTTGATTCTGCTAAAAAATTGGGTAGTCCCAACTTATGGTCGGTAGTGTATATATATATATATCGATGTCTAGACACACTGATGAGCTGTGATACAGTGAAACTGGCCTGTATGTGGATGACGAATATATTATGCTCTCAATACAATTTATGCATTATTCTACAGGAATGAATTAAATTCTCTTTGTGACTTGCGTGAGTATACCCCGCTTATATACAACACGCTAATATTTTCTTCTCTGATTTGATAGTCCTATGGCTTATGAGTTAGCGACTGCGACTGATACCAAATCAGTCGAGTTTCGATCCCAGCCAGAAGCAAGTGGTTGTCTAGCAAACTCGGATGAGCGGACAAATATATATATATACAATTTTTCACTCGTCAGGGCTATTTGCTGTTAATTCCTGGTTTTCTCTTCTTTGTACTGTATATGGTGTGATATTGTTGGGGTGATCTTGTTTGTGATTCGGTGGTTAATCTTCGTTTTTATTTTGTTTATGTTTTGTTGATTTTTCTTTTTCTTTATTTTCTTTTTATTGTGTAGTTTGCTTGATTTTTATTTTTAGTCTATGCGTGAATGGGTGTTTGTTTAACTGGGGTAAGCCATTTTGCTTTATTGGCCTCTTGTTTTTAAACATTAAAGTATACACAAACACCCAATCAAGAGAAAAATAGAAAATAATGCTACAACCACTAAACGAAATATTAAAATAAAATAAATAAAAATAAAAATAAAATGCAAACACACGTAAAGATCACGAACGCAAAAAAAAAAACAAACTCCTAACAATGACACAGAAAGAGTAAACTATCAGGCCTAAAACATGCTAATACATTAAGAAGAAGATAAAACCAATAAAAAGTTTTAGTTTATAAGTTCAAAGAAAGTTTGCGGTAGGTTTCGCTGGATTACCATGTAGACTGTGTAACACTTAATATTCATGGACATTTGTGGTTAGTCTGCCTCCAACTTTTAGCTTGTCTATTAGTGAGTTAACTGAGAAGTTAACATTGGCAGGATACTCATATCGTGAGCAGGCATGTGTGATATTTACATTCGGCCGTGCTAATGATAACTAACTCGAGGCTGTTCAACTCTATCAGATTGCGTTTCCAGAGAGAAGGCAGCACAATCATCTATCATTTGTTGCGGTTTATTGTGGCATTGTAAGATCAGATCCGTGGCACCAAACTTATGGTTTGAAGAAGATCGAAATCCTATTGTACATCTGACCAGGAATAACTACATGTTGTCGGTGTCGATTCAGGTATCAGCACACGTCAAGTGGCCCCGAAATGTCTTACATCTCATAATATCGCATTGAGGCTCCTTAAAAAGCATCTCTTGTGTCACAGAAGGACATTTGTTGATGGTTTATTGCACAAACTGCAGATCTGTTTTTGTCTGTCCAATCTTATATAGGGGTCAGGCAAAATTTGGAATAAATAGAATAATAAACAGAACCAACATTTGTAGGCGGATCTGAATCCCCATAGTACAATACAGGCTAAACACAAGAATCAATTTACGATTAATGTGTGCGCAGTAATTGTAGGTAATTCTTTGGCAGCTCCATATGTTCTCCAAGCACGTCGTATAGGAGCTATCTACAGATACTTTATTTAAGAGAAAATTGCAGACATGGTAGGTGATATACCCCTGGTAATACGACGGCGCATGTGATTCATTAATTCTTGGGCACCAGCTCATTTTGACCGCATTGTTCGCGATGCAATGGTTGATATCTGTCATCAAATATGGATATGTAGAAGAGGAACGGTTCTAGTTTTATTATGCTATTCAAGTAATATTTCCTCGTACAGCATACATGGGCACACCACTTGTCTCGCTTGCAAAGGAAATATCAAGTAATATCATGATATTGAATGGTACTTATGAATAAGAACACCTATGATGAGATTGAAATGCATTTTCAAGTACAGTATTCTCTCCCATAAGTTACAAATTTACTAATAAGTTTATGAAATATAGGAATAATAATATTTTCGACATCATTATATCGATTTTATTAGGCAACCAAAGTTTATTTTTTCTAAAATACTATTGACCAAGAAGTGCAGGCCAAATATTGTACTAAATACTTATATTTACATATCTAAAGAATGATCTCTTCCAACTTGTAATAAATATCATTTAAAAACAGTCGCGCAAATATCTTAGGAAAGCTATTAATCTGGCTCTTCCTTCCAGTTATGGGTTAAATAACAGGACAGATTGGGTTATATAGCCTTGGCTGGCAAGCAGTCAACCGCAGAAAGTAATGGCAACCTACTGCGGGAAAATCTTCTGCCCAGTCAGTCATGTCTCTTTTGAGACATGATCGCCCAAGCGTGTTTCACGTATGGCACTTAACTGACTGATACTTATGTTTACCACGTCTTATAGAAATCAAATATTTCTTTTATTTATAAATAACTTCCAAAACTATTGTTTCGTATGATAACCTGTGTACTTGAATGAATAATTGATATTTTTTCACAGGTTAATATGAATCACATGATATCTATATATAAAGTTTTGTGATTTCCCTTATTCTGTAAGTCCGTCACATCCTCTAAAATATTCACAAATTAACTCATCGAAAGAAACTTTTGCAAACACCTTATGAGGTACAAAATAATTTATTCATTTTTTAAAAAAAAAAATTACTTTAAGTATGTTGCTTATTCTAGCGGAAATCAGCTGTTTGCAAGCAAAAACAACTCGACTTTATATTTTTTTAATGCTGCAAACATCTTTCTTTACAAGAATCTACTTTCTATTCGCCTTCTCTTTGCAAGAAATATAAACAAATCCCAGAGCCAAACGTTTCAAAAAGTTGTCATCTGTCTATAAAAAATATTTACTCTTGGCTAGTTGTATGTTACATGCTCAAGAGTAAGATGTCGGCAGAATTTCTTCTTCGCAGTTAATAATAAAATTGGAAAAAGTAATTTTCTAAAAAAAATAATTTTTACCATAAAGTCCTATAAAATTAAATTAAATAATTATTAAACTGAGAGGTAGTATTTTGTCAAAGTATTTTCCCAAAACGTTAAATTCAAATTTCATCGTCAAAAATGTTAATAGCGTCAACAATACTAAATACTGTGAAAATTTCAACACACTTCAGCGAGTTGTAAAAATTCTAGTTCTATTAACTTCATCAATTTTTTTATAAATTTTAGATTTCAGATTACTGATTGATCAAATTATCATCAATTTCAGATATATTTTTATCTCGCAAAATTCTTGTTTAACTTAGATTCGAATTTACACCTCGTTAACAGGCTGAATACGATTCACTTTTAATTTGATCACCTACAAATCTTTTTCAGCTTGATGTTCAGCCTTTTAGAAGGCATCTTGCATAAATATGATCTTTATATTAAAGCTATTTTGTTATGATCTGTAACACTCAAATAAGAAAAATCTTGCTGAAAATTTTTAAATTACTTTGCATTCTTCATGGCTTAATAAAGCACTTTGAATGAACAAATCTTTCACTTGCCCATAATAATACACATTATTCCATCCTATGATCCCATTGTTAACTATTTCTGTGATGTAAACAAACCTCTCACTCATAATTCATGCCAATTCCACGTACTTCTATAGTCATCACTAAATGTTTTTGTTGAGAAAAGTTTTTTCGCGTATTTCTTTATTGAAGTTACACGTTCTTCAAGATTTTTATGTATACATATGTACAGAGCAATATTAAAGTAAAAAACATATGTGTTGAAGCGATAAGAAAATAAATAAATAAAAATAATCAAATAGCAATTTCATTAGCTCTAAATGTTTGTTTTTTTGTTTTTTGGGTTGTTTTGTTTTTTATGGCATATCAACCTCGGCGGGTCATTTATTGCCAACTAAATTTTATTTATTTATTGCTGATAATACCATTTTCTTTCAACAATTTATTGTTGCTTTTATATAATTTTTGTGTCGAGTAATACTTTTTTCTTTTTGAGTATCAAGATTCATTGTGATTTGTTTTTAAGGACAGGGTCCCCAAATCCTACCCTTGTTATTTAACCCATAACTAGAGGGAAGGGACGGATTAATACCTTTCTCAAAGATACCAGTGCTTAAGTGAATGCAGGGTTTCAATTGGAATTCGAATTCCGCTCACCGATTTCTCTTTCCGAGCCGATATCCACTGCACCAAAACGCACATCCGTCACTAAACGCTTAAAGCACCTTATATTTCGAAGCAGTCACCAGCTCTAAATGTAGATCCATATCTTGGGAAAGGTATTAATCCGTCCCTTCCCTCCAGTTATGCGTTAAATAACAAGGTAGGACTTGGGGACCCTGCCCTTAAAAAAACAAATCCCAATGAATCTTGATATTCGAAAAGTAAAAAGTATTATTAGAGATAAAACTTATATAAAAGCAACAATAAATTGTTGAAAAAAAAGGTATTACCAGCAACAAATAAACAAAATTTAGTTTGCAATAAATGACCCGCCGAGGTTGATATGCCATAAAAACAAAACGACAACCAACTAATGGCTCTAAAACAAACCTACGTTGAAAGAATAGAAACTAAAGCAGATGATCTGATTGCAACTCCCTGATCAGATCTCAAGTAGGCATCTATGCTGACGACACAACCATTTACTCTCACCTCAGTAATAAATCTGCAGAGGCTGACAAAGCAAACCTCGCTGCTAATCTCGAAAGGGACCTCCAACCTCTGTTTAAATGAGGGAATGAATGACTCGTAAATGTTTATGCTGCTAAAACAAAGTAGCTATACTTTAACCACCATAGACAACTGCTACTACCCTACCATCATCATGAATCGCGCTAGTCTCTTTAAAAGCAAAACACTGCACCTCCTATATCAGCAGATTTCAAGTAGAAATGAATACATTGAAGCCATAGCTAAATACGTTGCAAGGAAGGTTGGTTCCCTCTGTAGGGTAAAGAAGTTCTTTTTTTTTTCATTTTCTAATCTGAATTCGTCTTGCACATATATAAGTCTACCACCAGCCGTGCTTTCAGTACCCCTGTCACATCTGGTCGGATGCCCCTGCTATTCATCTCGGAGTTCTTGGCTGAAATCAAGCAGAGAATCTGCAATGTAATTGATCTCAATCTCTTAACTCAACTCTAATCACATTCTCACCGACGTAATGTGGATTCCTTGTGTATGTTCTACAAGCACTTTCACCGTTACTGCTCCGATGAGGTTGGCTCTCTAGCAAGCCTTTTGCATGAATTTAGTAGAACTACAATACTAGCAACTATTTCCTCCCCTCTTACAGTGAAACGGATCAGATTTAACGGTAACTTCTATTCTAACAGGTTCTTTGCTCGCACTTGTCGCATGTGGAATTCAATTCCGTATTTTTGATTCCCTGACAGGTAGAATTTCCAAGAATTTAAATGCAATGTCAATTGCCATTTTTTATCTCCTTGACTCGCATCCTTTCCCTGACAACACATGCATCATATTGTTCTTTCTTTCGACTATACACTCATGCAGCCCTCTTCACACACATTTTCTCATCCTTCTCTTACCGATTCTCTGACACCCTCGTAACTTTTTCTTCTTCCTTATTACTCACCTCTTGTGTAACCGCCTGTGCAACAGTGGCAATTCTGTCCTGCTGGAGGTGAAATCATTAAAAATCATGTTTCAATTAATTTGCACCAGTTATATATATATTCATAAATTATAACCTGGATATGTTACGATATCACTACAAAAGTAGCCATTTTGTTTCAAGACTTTTGTGTCTTTTCAAGTGATGTGACTGTTCTTTTATAATTTATGAATAAATAATATTATTAGGTCTACTTTTGTACTGAGCACTTTCTTAAAAATAGTGTTTCTTTTGACAAGGAATATTATTCCAACAATACTTGGATATATATATATATATATATATATATATATATATATATATATATATATTAAAACTGTACGCCATACCAATATCGGTTGTCACGAAATAATTTCTAACATCCTTCATAATACCTAGGTATCATATACTAAGCCGCTTCATTTTTTAAGATACAAAACAAAAAACTGTTTCATCTACTAAGCACGCTTGATCTATTTTGAAAATATACTAAAAATTACATTTACTGAGAACAAACGACCTGCGTCGGAAAAAAAAATTCAGCAAGTAAACAAATTTAGAATTTGAATCAACATTTACCATGAAGTGATCTTAAGAGATTTACACCAACCAGGATTCGTTATTAGTGACCACAAACTTAACAACGTAAGATATGTAGATGACACAATTTTGACAACAGACACTTCATGGAAATTATAAGAACTCCTACATAACATTGTTATGGAAAGCAACAAGAATGGTCAAAGCAGCAGCTGTAAAAAAAATAGCATACAAACTAGTGACACAAAAATCAAGCAAGTATAAATATCGAAATATTTAGAGACTCTTTTGAGAGGAAAGACACGTGACAAAAAATTCTGACTGCACTGGAAGCGCTAAAAATTCCATCCAAATTATAATCAAAGAAGGAAATAGAAAAATCGTACTGAAATATCGATTCTCCAATATATTAGTTCCTACACGATAATGTCCTCATACATGAAGAAGAAATCTGGTTCTACTGAAAATAGTGAGAAATACTTGGGTTGAATCTATGAGAAATGTTTAAGAATTATAGAAACAAAAAAGACACTTCCGCTTAGAATCAGAAATAGTCAATTGACATATAATGAGAAATGGGGCTTGCTGAATTTGTCACTCACACTAAATAACAAAGGCAAGAAAGATAGAGAAAAATTGCGAGTAACATAACTAAAGCACTTGTGTTGGCAGAGCAAGAATTAAGTGAAATTACAGAAAACAATCCTTACTAAGGGCTACAAAGTGCAGAAAGTTGCGTATAGACCCGATCTCCTATGTCATAAAGCTAAACGTCAGATAAAAGAAAAACAATTTATCCAATATTTAAATATGTTTAGATACCGGTGTATCTTTTATACACCGGTGTCTATAAGTGGATAAACTTTTCGAATATGTTTTGTTCTTTTCAATTATGTTCGACCGTCTCAGACATTATAAATAATGTGGTGTCCTGGTTAAATGAGAACAGTTAACCGCAGTAACAACGTAAATTGAAGAAAAATAATGCATAATCCATATTTTGGCCTTCCGCACTTTCTCAAACATAATATTAGGAAAGAAGCTCACTTCAATATATGAACGATCAATAACAATCAGTCAGTTAAGTGCCATACTTGATACACACTTGGGCGATCATGTCTCGAAAGAGATATGACTGACTGAGCAGAAGATTATCCCGCAGTAGGTTGCCATTACTTTCTGCGGTAGACTGGTTGCCAACGAAGGCTATAGAACCCAATCTGTCCTGTTATTTAGCCCATAACTGGAAGGAAGAGACGGATTAATACCTTTCACAAGGGTATTTGCGCGTCAGCGAATTCAGGAACGTGAGAAAATATGTTCATGAAAAATTGTTTTGATAGAACTGACTGATAAACCAGTGAATAATTTTTTTTAAAAAGTTAAGAAAAAGGCTAATATTATAGATGAGAAGAAAATATATTACACTTAGACACAATGCAATGATTTGCAAACATTTCTTGCTAGATCAATTACGACTGAGTAGTGTGTTCGATCCTCATTTTCGGCTTTTTGTCACATGTAAGCTACGCTTAGTAAATTACTATACTACACTTATATCACAAACCGACGGCCAGTGAGAACAATATAGCCTAACTCAAGTAGCACTCTCTTCTCTGTTATTTAATGCCTAAGGTTTCTATATAAGGAAATGACCAATATTGCTATAACGGTTGCTAAAACATTAACACATTCATAGATGAATTTTTTATTACTTTCCGTCTATCTCCTTAGGAATGTCACTGAATGAATGACGATATTTTCGACGTAATATAAATTTACGCATTTTTAAAGAGAACAGTACTATATAGAAATTCTCATCAACAGAAAAATGCAGAGTGATTAGACCTACTGCCAACGGGATTGATATATTTTAAATATGATTCTGTCTCAATAAGTAATATCTTTAAAAGTCTTTTACAATATTTTATTGAAGACCATCAGTTACATCCTTACTAATACCACACAAAACATATGCATCCATACATACAATCCCCGTTAGTCACACATTATGCATTTATATATTAATCACTATCTCAACCGATATCCTACGGTGACGAATACACAACTTATTAAAATATTTTCTTTTTAAAAATAAGAAAACATTGCTATTAACCAATATAGTCGAATGTGTTTTCGAGGCAAAGAAAAAATTACTTAGTATATTTTTTTATATATTACTTTGAATGTAACTGTTGCCGTGCTTATACCTAATTTAAGTAGTGCCGAGTCTGGTCAGGACTCAAATTGGGGTCCACTTTGTAACACCCGATACTGTCGGCTATGGTAGCGATTACATTTTCATGACATTATTCAGGCCATTGAATGATTGCGCCAATTAATCTACAGTTACCTTAAGTAGTTCTTACTGGATTAACGCTTCCTGTTCTTGAGAATTCATATCGTGCAGCGACAACCATCCACATTATGTCTATCTCTCAATATATATGTACATGCGTGTGTATTTATTGTGGATGTGTTGTTGGTGTAAATGAGTGCGGAATGAAAAATCAGAGGTACCAGTTCGAATTCCAGTCGAGATTATTACATTAGCTGACACGCAAATAACCTTGAAACATATTCCTCAGCTATGGGATAAATAGTAAAGCAGACAAGTATCATCAGGCTTGGCTGAAAACCTGGTTAGAAGAAAGAAAAGGCATTGATAATCCAGATATATTGATCTGATTGTCTATTTTTGTAATCGTTTCACCCCAAGCAATGCAGTACACCCACTGGTGATCAGGGGGCTACATAAGAGGAGAGTGAAAAGTTACATAAAAGAAGAGCGAAGAGAAAGTGGAACCGGTTACAGTGGGTGTCTGAGAATGGTTAAGAATAGGATTGGAATGTTGGTGTGAAGAAAGTTGCGTGAGAATAGAGTGAAAAAGGAGAAAACAAGATACAGCGGGTGTTGGGTAAAAGATAACACAAGGATGGGAGTTAAGGAGATAAGAGATGGAAATTGATGTTGCATTGAAAGTTTTGGAGATTGCAACTATCAGGGAAGGAAGTATACGGAAGAAAGTTTCACATCCAGGACGTGTGAGATATGTTTCTTAACGTTGTTGGTGAGTGCAGTGGAGATGTTGTGCAGATATAAAAACTCACACTGATTATTGCTTTTAATAAAGATCATGACTGCTTGAGTTTTGTTTAACGGTACATCAAGCTCTGTAAGTTACTTATTGCTAAAAAGGTGGGATTTTATGCAATTGTTTAATGTTCAGTTACAGCGAGAAGGTTGATTTTGTCAGATTTTGATGAATTTATTTATTGAATTTTTTCCCTCGATTTCATAAAACTGAAGATATCTTCTAGTTTTCTATTAAAAATGTATTGCTTGTTATAATTTTTTTCTCCCTTCAAAAATGTATTGCTGGTAATATTCTTTTCATTTAAAAATGTATTGTTGCTAAGATTTATCTTCACAAATGTATATTTTTCCATAAAACATCTATTTTTATGTATCAGTCAGTCATTTAAATGCCATACCTGATACACGCTTTGGGCGATCATGTCTCGAAAGTGACATGACTGACTGGGAAGAAGATAGTATGTTGCCATTGATTTCTGCAGTAGACTGCTTGTCAGCCAATGCTATATAACCCAGTCTGTCCTATAATTTAACCCAAAACTTGAGGAAAGAGACGGATAAATACCTTTTACAAGGGTATTTATACGTAAGTGAATGCAAGGAGTTAAACTGAAATTCGAACTTTATATTTCTATAAATGTCTATTTTTATAGTTTCATAGTGTTTGTATACCAATTTAAGTGTCACTATTTCCCCATAGCTGGGACCCTATCTGGTGCTACCAATCTAGGTCAGTGTAGCCTTGAGAACATCAGCAATTAAGAGGTGTTTCTATGTTTCTCACAACCTCTCCAATCAGAGGCTTTTTTCTGGATGCAGTTTAGCGTCATACTCAGGACCGGTCATGATTGTCTAACGAGTCAAGAGTAATCATCTATGTATAAATGTATGTTTGGATGTATGCAACTTTATGTGTTATTTGTGCAATATTCTAAAGATCCCCACGTGATCACATCTGTCCAATGCAAGAGCGCTGCAGTTGGCAAGATTGGCAAGTATTGAGTCCATGGTTATTAAACACAATGTTATATGGTGTTGTCACCTTGTCCGCCAGAAAATCTTCCGCATATATAAACAGTCTATGTATGTGGTGTTAACACAGAGCAAACGACTGCAATGTAAGCCGCGAACGCGGTATAAAGACAATCTGAGTGACGCACTAAAAGGACACATAAAATAGACACCGAGGAAGATCTTCCAACAGATCGGCATCGAAATATCTGATTGCTACTGGAGTAAAGAATTTAGAAAAAGCAGGGTAGAATATGTAAAACAAAAAAGAACTGACAGATATAGGAGAGGCCTCAACTCTCAGCCAGAACGAGAATCGGATGAGTCATTCTATGTTAATGCTGTCTCTCACACACACACACACACACACACACACACACACACATATATATATATATATATATATATATATATATATATACAATATTAACTATAGTAATTACAATACCAATAGTAACAGAACTAACTCTGCCAAAACTAGTACTAATTAAGGTATAATTTAAATCGTCTTGAACAAACCACCAAGGACGAACTCGAAGGGAAAGAAAGGGGAAGTAAAAAAAAGAAACAAACGAAGTATATGAACGAAAAGTCAAATACTCGTAGGAAAGAAAAAAAAACCCAAGACGAATATATATATATATATATATATATATATATATATATAATATTATTAACTATAGTAGTTATAATACCCATAGCAACAGAACTAACTCTGCCAAAACTAGTACTAATTAAGCAATAATTTAAATCGTCTTGAACAAGCCACCGAGGACGAACTCGGAGGGAAAAGAAAGGGAAGTAAAAAAAAAGAAACAAACGAAGTATATGAACGAAAACTCAAGTACTCGTAAGAAAGAAAAAAAAACAAGACAAATTCCTAACACTAAAGCGCTCAACACGGAAGTAGAGCAACAAAGACAGAAAATCTAAGCACGAGCCAATAAAACTACCTAGGTTTCACCCTACGGTTCTTCAGGGAGTATTGTCTAATTCTCCCTGAAGACCCTGTCGGGTGAAACCTAGGTAGGTTTATTGGCTCGTGCTTAGATTTCCTGTTATATATATATATTTGTATATTTAAGCACCAAATTTTCTTTTAAACATGTCAGATTAAATAAATTACAAACAATATATTTGCTTATTTTTAATAAAATCCGTTCATACTGAAGGATAATCTTTCGCGTATTACAATCAAAAGATTTCAGAAATGAGCTGTAATATTGACTGATGTTATTTCCATTCATTTCTTAAGGTACCCAAGTACTTTCAACCTTTTTCCGAGGTCATCTTCAGGGGTGTGAGTTATAGTAACAAATGTAAACGGAAAACTGTTGCTAAAAATTACTGTTTCTTTTTTTTGCATAGACATGATATCATAGCATATAACAATATTCCATTTTGGATAATTTTCACGTTCTAATGAACGCTAGTAATTTGTCAACCGTTATATTTGAAGCATATATATATATATATATATACAATATATACATGGGGAATATTGTATTGTAGTTGTGTGTGTCTGTTTGTATCTATGTCTTGTGTGTATCAATCAGTCAGTTACGTACGATACGTGATACACACTTGGGTGATCATGTTTCGGAAGAGGATGCCATTACGTTATGCTGCAAAATTGTTGTCTTCCAAGTATATAGAACTCAATCTGTCATGTTATTTAACCCATAATAAGAGGGAAGAGAGTGATTAATACCTTTTCCAAGAGTATTTGCTCGTAAGTTCGTGCATAGAATTCAAGTGAAATTCGAACTCGGCCCCAGGATTTATGGTTTCAAGCCGATATCACTGTTCCACAACGCACCTCTTTGTGTGTATATGTGTCTATAATATATATGACTCTGATTCCTAACCGCTATCATGCAACAATTTTTAATTAGGCTTTCTTTATAACATTATATTTGCTGCCATAACCACAACAAAGATGAGGACAATAGTCCACATGTAAATAATCTAAATAATAATGTTTAAAGCTATATATATATATATATATATATATATATAGCTACTGTGTGTACTATGCTTTTATGTCCTCTCGTACTAGTGATAGAAAATTGGCAAAAGTAATTAAAATGATCGCTTCATTTTCCATATTTCTGTGTCCACTTATCATTTTGGTGCCAATATCAGCAACAACTGTTAGCAGCAATTTTTACATATAAACAGGTTCCAATTGATCGTTAATAACTCTTAGATCAAATGCAAGCCAAATCAATCAAGAACGATTAGTAGATCAAAGAACGCAATTTACGATTGTCCGTCACACGTCAAGACTGATACTTCATCGCTTTCGTTTTTCTCAATATTTTTCAATTTCCGTAGATTTCAAGGAATACATGAAATTAGATAATGGCTTTTAAAGGACATTTTCAGAGATAAAAATAGAATAGTAAAGGTTGTTTTTTCTTACATTTTTCTTATTTAATTTTATGTTTCGTGTTAAAATGAGTTAATTGAATCAGAGATATCATACAATTACTTAATTTCAAACGGACACTCATGTAATTATTATAAATAATCAATCACACAGACATATGTATCTTATACTTGATTAATTTTTTTCTGGAATTTTTACCTTTAACATCCGATGTGAAAAAGTATATATGCGAAAGAGCTCTCGGTGCGTTAGCTAGAAATAGTAGCCAAGTTTCAAATTCCGGTCGATTCTCTTTCAGTCATTTCGCAGTGAGGCTCTTGGAGAAAATGTGGATAAGTTTTCTTCAGAGATGGGTTAACTATCAACCAATTATGGTATTTTTTATTTTAACTGACAGCAAATCTAAAAGAAATACAATTGAACCCGAAAAACATTGTCATACATAGATACGGTCCTTAAGCTTGATATAATTTTGGCGTATGGATATTATGCGACAATAAAAAATAAAACGACAGAGCTGGTTGTAGATTACAGACTAAGAATGATTCCTCTGTTTTCAGTTGTACATTTACAAATAATATATATGTGTGTGTGTATCTACAGCGACACACACACGCACACACACACATATATAGTTATGTGAATTAATAAATATACATATAGAAATACACACCTGTAGAAAATATTACTATCGGTACTTTTTAAAAAAAAGTACTTGTAGCAGAAATATATATATAGGATGGATCAAATACCCTTTTACAAATTTTGCTAGTTGGTTCTTCACACGAAACAAGAGCATAAACATATGTCTACATCTCAAGTATACTCATAATCTCTAAAAGAAATTCTGCCATTCATTACCATATAGAAAGAGCGACAATATATGCAAATGATACGGATAGAGGAACTGTCCTTGAATTATTCTAAATAAGATATTATGAGAGGTACGATATGCTAGAACCACTTGACGTGTGCTGCTACTGGGATCGCCCGACAGCCTATAGAATGTCCTATTCGTAGTCAGGCGTACGAGTGAATATTGGCCTTTCTCTGTCCATACATTTTGGTGCCACGGATCCGATATCAGCAACACGGAAGGAGACTGAATGTACTTGGAAACATTGGAAATTAATGTTAATGACATCTGTCTACCTTTCAACTCACTTCTGACATCTTTTAATAATAATACGCGAAAGATTATCCGTGTGTATCAACGGATTTTATTAAAAATAAGTAGTTACAATGTTTACAATTTATTTCATCTGACATATATATATTAAATATATACACGTATTATATATACATATAAATTATATATATATATATATAATATGTGTATAAATATATATATATATATATTTATACACATATTATATATATATTTATATATATACATATATATACATATATATATTATATATATATTTATATATTTACATATATAAATATATATGTATATATATATATATATATATATATATAATATTTATAATTCAGAGTTCTTAATATCGTGGATAATGCGTTTATCGATATGTATAGTAGTTGATTATGCGGGGGGGTGTAACAAATAACGCCTCGTAATGAGAAATCTGAGAGGTGAGTTCATTACTTTTACTTAGGCCCAAATAAACATCTCTTCCTCTCAGTTATTGATTAATTAGCGCGGCACAGTGAAATGTTTATCTCTATTTGGAGAAGGACAAGTGCATGGTTTTAGGAAATTCATCACGTTAAAAACATTGTACTTGATGTAGAAACCACTTCAGAAATACTAGTAGTGCTAAGTGCAGTGTCTTCACACTTTTACGGCAAACAACTGCATTGAAGTTTGTAGTTTCTTTCAATATGGAGTCATCTCTTAGTATATATCTCTCTACTTAGCTATCTAGTAGTAAACCAGCTGTTCCCGTTATACACATTTCTACTAAGACTCGTGTTATAACGTAAACAGCAAGTTTTAAGAATGCTGCTTTTATTTATATATGCGACATATTATATTAATTATATTTCAAGAATCGGAAAAAAGATCTACGTTTAAATGCAGTATTCGGGATTTGTTTTGGCATATGGTTTTCTGTAAACGTGCATTCAAGGTACGTCAGATCTAATGAAGGTTTCCTCTAGTGTATTGCAGGTTTGCATCTTGTTGGAATCGCATTTTATTGTCATAAGATTTCTCGAATATTATGTAAATGTGTATATAAAAATGTACTGAAATATGGTTACCAATAGAATTTAAGTCTTATATATATATACATATATATATAAATACTAGCATCATAGCCTTGCGTTACCCGTGCAACTTAGAACATTTTAGTAGTAGGAGAAGATGCCACTTTTTATTTTATATATTTTGTTATATTTGAATAAAAACATTTTTTTAAATATTTTTCAAAATTACGGGGAAAAATATTCACATTTTTTTGTTGACCAAACGAATAAAAATTAAATATAAAGGCATATTCTTTATTTTTTTAATAAAAAATATTTTAGTCGCGTTTGACACGTGTGATTTGATTTCTGTGAAGTAATTCAGCAACGGAGAATTGGACATAAGTGCGAAAGGGAAAATTGCTGAACTTAAAACTCAAAAAGGATATGTCGACTTGGCTTCCCTGTAGATATATGTCCAAGAAAGTTTGAATGGCGGAGATTAAAAAATGTATGTGTGCCTACGGAACAGTCAAACACAGACTCACAGATTGGCTTATATATATATATATAGGAAAGAATATTAAAAAGTTTATCAACTATCCTCACTTCTAACAAATATTTAAATAATACAAACCTATCAGGGAATTTAAAATGTCGGAAACCACGCTGTTTAATTTGTAAACATTTGATAACCGACACAACATTCTCTGTACCCAACACCAAAATCAAATTGCACCCACCAAGCCTCACTTGTGACAGCGAAAACATCATATATTTTCTCTTCTGCACAATTTGTCCCAATAGTGGATATATTGGCGAATCTGATAATAGCTTTATATTTCGCTTCAATAATCACAAACTCAGTATACGTCAGAATAATATATACTCCCCAATAGCAGCCTATTTCAATCAACCTGGTCATACTTTAGAAAATTGCAAATGTTCACCAATAGACTCCAATTTTGGTTCTACACACACACGCAGAATGAAAGAAAAGTAATGGATTTTAAAATTAAATACACACAAGCTAGGGTTAAATAGGGATTTAGGTGTTTTGAATCTTTACAAATATTTCAATAGCTCAAAGATTTTTTCAGACATTCCAAAACATTTTTTTATCTAAAACAAATTTATAAGTATTATTAAAGACAGATTTACTTTTACTAATATATTTTTTTAATGAAATCTGTCGCTTTCAGCGTAACTTGGTGTAAAACAAACTCTATCAAGAGACACGCCACGTGGTGTAAACAAACGCATCACGTGTTGTAAACAGAAAATTCACAGACGAAAAACGTTTCTAATTCCAATTTAAAAATCACTTGCTTCTGATGAAGGACCGAGGGCGGTCTGAAATATAAAATACAATAATAAAAATAAACAAATACTGTCCAAAAATACATTTTTAAATTCAAAACTTTCAATATTCTTTCTTATACATATTAAGACAATATACGTGGATTATCACTATGTTATATATATTAACTAGTATTATATATATAGTATTATATACATATATATATATATATATATATATATATATATATATATTAAACTAGTTTTCTTGACGAATCGTCGTGTTGACTGAGAGCAATCAAGCATTAGATGTTTCTTTGTTGTCACATTATCAGGTTACTTTAAGTATTTTAATAATTATTTCTGTAATCTAAGTGATAAATATACGACCATCAATGTGGCAGAACTCTTGATGTCATTTAATGTACGTTGATGAAAAAATACTTCGTATATTTTTAATATGATTCATCAAGTTTTTATAAGATAAGTTTTTATTCTCGATTAACCGAAGTTTACCAACTCTTAGCAATAGAAACAATGAATGTATCTGCTATAATGCTCAGGAATTTAATAAAAGATAACTCAGATGGTATTCTATGTATCGTGTCTCTTTAGAACACGAGATATCATGACTCTCCACAAATTCCTGGCCTTTGTAGCTCTTAGTATGGTTTTAATTTGCTATATATCCTAATAACTATTTTACCAACTATTCAGGAAGCTTATGTGCTGCTTTCCTCTGTTCATTTTTCTCTTCATATATACTGCTCGTGTCAAATTCTCTAAGCCGATTTCCTCATTATGTGAATTAGAACTTTTAACTATCTCTGATTCTACGTATAAATGTTTACATTTTCTCTAAAATTTTGTCAGTGATTTTGTGTTCAGTCCTTGATCTTTTCAGCATCCTTCTGTAGAACTAGATTTCCCTTGCTTTGCGTTTCTTCGTCATCTGTGATAAAATTTTCCTGCATTCACTATTATATAGAAGGACCGATACTAAATCACATACCAAGACTGTTTTTTTTGTTTCTAAAGAAATTTTCCATTTCCTTAATGCTTCACTTTTTAATGCTTCACATTTGAGAGGCATTTTAATTATCCAAATAGTATAATAATATTTACCGATATACTATTTTATAATCAAAGCCATATTTCCGTTCAAAAGAACATGTTTTTTCGGCTTTTATTTTTTAGATTTTTTAATACCAATATGTTCTTTAAATTTTCTTACTTTTTCATACTACCACATAATCGTCATTTTGCAATTTATTAAATTGAACGGCGGAAGTAATTGACCGATACATCCAGCCGTAGATAAAAGTTAACAAAGAACAAAGGTGGGTTACAGATAACCGGCCTTAGATGATGCAAAGAAAGGGCAACGAAAAAAATAAACGATAACAGGCTTGGAAAGCAATGGACCACCGGGTGTGTTTGACAGATACATCCGGCCGTAGATAAAGTCAACAAAGCAACACCCCGAAAAAGCAAAATGCGTGGGCGTTTTAAAGTCTAGAATTTTTTGGAGAAGAGACAGAGACTGGCTAACGACTACCGACAGGTCCTCCGGATATACGATGTCTCTCCGGGTGCCCTCCTGCTCCACGCAAACTTCAGCGTTGAAGAATAAAAATGTAATATATATATATATATATATATATATATATATATATATATATATATCTGTTCCTCGTTGTCGGTCAAAATCCAGCGGCAGTATATAGCACTATGATTAATTATTATTTTCATTTTTCTCTTTTCTTTCCATGCGTCATTGTTCGTTGTTCAATGAAAATTTTTGCATAATTTATATCTCTCATGTAATTTTCTACAGCTCTGTAGAAACATGTTTACACATTCCGTTCGAAACGAATGCTCTCACTAATTAAAATGTTTTGAATTACTTTAATTGGCAGCTTTCAACACTAATTACATGCTGGGATCAAAATTATTAACGCAATAATTAACAGATTTTTAACTTAATCAGAAACTTCTCACTATCCGTGCAAACATGGCTTGCTCCATTACCTTCATCAACATCAAAAAGCGCGAAAGACGTTTGAATTTCTTTACTTTGTTAATGATTCTTTTGATGAAATAAAGCTCAAATCTTACAAATAAAATTGTGTTCCGACGTAATTACTCAGTGAACAAGGGAACATTTGTGAAGAAAGTAAAAAAAAAATTAGCCAGCGTTCGGATGTGATTTAGCGTTGAACGAAATGTGTTAAATTGATCTTTTTTTTTTACTCATATTTAGAAAAATAACATGAATAAATTTAATGTTGTTATTCTTTAGTAACAATCAAAAGACAGCATTTAGAAAAGATATAAGACTAAAATGTATCAGCAGAAAACAAAATTAAGAATATATATATTTAACGATGTTTATCTTGTACAGCTTCGAAATTTGATAAGCAAAACCATCGAAAAAATCCATGCAGACTGTTAAGGAATATATATCGATTACAAAATTATTTTACTTACATAGCTAGTTTTTGACTATATGATGAATGCATGATATCTAGTTAAAGTGATAATCTGTGACTAAAGCTATGTATTCGACGAATAAAATTAAATAAATTAAAAGATTTAACTTTCTGTTTAAAGTTGCAACAGAAAACGAAAAATAAGATATAGAATCCGGAGAAAACCAGGAATAGCGTAACTGCTTTTTATTAATTAAGAAATGTATAAAGAGACAGGTTAATGTCATTAAAAAACAAATTCAATAGTGCTGAACTGCAATGTAATACTTAATATCGTTTGTGGCAGTGGATACTCTACTATTCTTTTACTTTTTCATACTACCACATAATCGTCATTTTGCAATTTATTAAATTGAACGGCGGAAGTAATTGACCGATACATCCAGCCGTAGATAAAAGTTAACAAAGAACAAAGGTGGGTTACAGATAACCGGCCTTAGATGATGGGAAAATTACGACCTGAACAGGTGAGCAACAAAAAGGATTTAAGATAATTAGAAAATATAAGAAATAATATATTTAAAATCATAAAGTACCCTTGAAATTTATGAGATGTAACGCGGAGATAATGCATGGGGAAACTAATCACTCACTAGATAAACTGAAGTCAACAGAAGAACAAATAAACACTGACTAACCTACTTAACGATGTTGTGTGAATCGACTACAAAACAAAGAGAATGGAGGTGTTTTGAAGATCTATAACAGTCACAAATCCTGAAGAGAAACAGCTCATCAAAGCAGCTGAATTCGAATAGCATTCAGTGAGAACCGAATTTACATATAATAGCGTGGAAATCCCTCTTGCTAAACTTTACGATCAGTGAAATAATGATTGCGCAACATTTGAGAAATGACTTGTTTTATTTTTATGTGCGGTTGTAGCATATAAACGGTATGGTTATTGTACCTGGATTAGACGATTTAATATCCCATTATTTATTATATAAAATTTTAGATAAAACTGTTTTACTTATGTTTTTTCCACACACACACACACACACACACACACACACACACACACACACATATATATATATATATTAGTTATCCAAATACAAGCTTGTTTTGCTGTATCACAGCTCACCAGTGTGAATAGACACATCCACTTGCTTCCAGTCGGGATCGAAACTCGACGATTTGTTATCAGTCGGATTCCCTACTCCCTATATATATATATATATATATATATATATATATATATATATATATATATATATGTATGTGTGTGTGTGTGTGTGTGTGTGTGTGTGTGTGTGTGTGTGTGTGTGTGCGCGTGTGAGTGTGTGTGTGTGTGTGTGTGTGTATGTGTGTGTGTCTGTAAGTGTGTGTCTGTGTGTTTGTGTGTGTATTATTCCCTATGCTTTCTTATTTTTTTAAATTCTTTTCGTTGCTCACTTGTTTAGTTCATCATTTTCTCAGACTTTGTCGGTTAAAACGTATAAGATTCGCTACAAGAATGTTCTTTACCATTAAATGATAGAACTTGTTTCCATTAAAGCATAAGAGATTAAATATTACATTGCATTTCAGCACGATTTATTTTGTTTGTAATTAGATTATACCGCCTTTTAATTACACCCCCCCCACATATATATATACATATATATATATATATATATATATATATATATATATGTAACGTGTGTGAATATCATATATATATATAAGTTTATATATATATATATAGTCATCCGCAGACAAATCTGTTTCTCTGTATCACAACTCATCAACAGGACTAGACAACCGAGTGCCCTCTACGCAGGATTGAAAAGCGACCGAATTGGCGTCAGTTGGCGATTCTACCTCTGAGCTATATATATATATATATATATATATATATATATATATATATATATATATATATTAATCATTTCACCCCGGGCAAGGCGTAAAAGCAACTGATGTGCGTGGGGGGGGGGGGCTACATAACTGAAAGAAAATTAATTAGAGGAGGGAGAAGAAGATTACAAACCAATTAGGAAGAAGCAATAGAAAGATGAACATGCAGGTGTGATGACAGTTGCAATGGGGGGGGGGGAGAAAGGGAAGGATATACGGGGTGGGGGAAGGGCTAGAGTCAACTTGTTAGTAGATGAGTATTGACATTGCATTTAAATTTCTGGAGGTTGTAGCCGTCAGGAAAGCAAGAATATGGGAGCGAGTTCCACAGGCGGGAAGTGCGAGAGAAGAACCTGCGGGAGTAGAATTGTCGTCTGCATTTGGCTAACCTATTCTGGTTACACGAGTAAACACCTGTTGAGGAATCACCAGTGACTTAAGTTCATCTGAGCAGAAGCCATGAAAGTACTTATAGAACAGACAAAGGGAGGCCACATCTCGTCGGTGGGGAAGTGGCTGCAGTCGAGCCGCCAAGTCAACACCTATCACGTTACTAACTCTCCTTTGGATCCTGTCGAGAACACTGAGGTGAGCGGCAGGGGCGCCTGACCATAAATAGCAGCAGTACTCCATGCAGGGTCGAATGGTAGACTTGTATATATGCAGGATGGATTCAGGCGGAAAGAACGTCCTGGATCGACACAGTGACCCAACCTTCTTAGCAGTGGATTTAGCTATGGATTCAATGTAGCGGTTCCATTTGAGATCAGAAGACAGGGTAAGGCCGAGGAGGCCCAGTGTATTGCACTCAGGGAGAATCGCTTGGTCCATGCTTATGGGAGGCAGGAGAGGTTGCCTGTGATGTTTGACAGACAACAGCCTGGTCTTGGATACATTGAAGTTGATAAGCCACTTCTTGCCCCAATTCACCACAGAGTGTAGATCCCGTTCAAGTATGTATATATATATATATATATTATTAAGTAAATCATCGAGCTTTATATTCGACCTCAACAGAATGCAGGAAGCACTGGACGGCCGTTTCGTCCTATATTTGGGACTCATCAGCAGTGCGCATCCACTACCAGGAATCGAACCCAGACAGTCTTGGTTATTAAGCTGATGTTATACCAACTGCACCACGGGCCCTGGCGACGAAGAGGTAACGAACTAAGCTCGATGAAGCTTGGTTGCGGAAGTCGTTGCTTGGGGAGGCACTATCCTATGGGTAAAGGAGCTTGGATTAGTTCCACCACGGAATTCGTGAAGAGCGGCGCACTTCATCGAGCTTAGTTCGTTACCTCTTCGTCTCCAGGGCCCGTGGTGCAGTTGGTATAACATCAGCTTAATAACCAAGACTGTCTGGGTTCGATTCCTGGTAGTGGATGCGCACTGCTGATGAGTCCCAAATATAGGACGAAACGGCCGTCCAGTGCTTCCTGCATTCTGTTGAGGTCGAATATAAAGCTCGATGATTTACTTAATAATTGTTCAAATCCTCCTACTACTTCTTGAAATATATATATGGGCAGCAATCTCCCTTTTATGCAGATTTCTTTAAGAATTACAGACAAGGTGTGATGGTTAATTTGTTTTTGTAATTTTCATGTAATCTTATGATTATTTTCTTTCGGGGACATAAATTATATAAAAATTATTTAAATGCTTTGTCTATAATATCGCTTTCAGCAATAATTTTAGCAATTTTGGAGTATGGTTGTTATTCTACGTGTAACAAAATATATATAGTGTTATGTAAGATGTAGAGTAATGATATGTGTTATGTTTATCGAAGACAGTAAACAATTTGTTAGCGTGTTCGTAGTTGAAATTATTGAGTTGGGTTTTTCCTTTTTTATCGTTACGTGGGTCATATTTACATTGTTGTTCAGAACAAAAGCAAAATCTGTAATTTTAAATCTGCACTCGAAAAAAATTCCGTCCTCACCTTCACACATGAGCTTATCGAAGACAAACTAAATTTCCCTTTTTAGACGCTCTCGTGGAGTCTCGTAAAATTTCTTTCATCATTTCCCTATATAAAAAAAGCCTCCAGTTAAAAGTCTAGTCACCTTAATTTCATTAATCAATATTCTCTTAGATATAAAATCTGTGTCATTATAAATTTCTTCTCCAGAGTTTACGAGAACTCATCTCGCTCTCCTTTCTTCAAATAACTTCATAACTCTAAACAAATACTTGTCAACATCGGATTTACAAATTATTTAGTTGACTTTTGCATTAGACTTTTTCTTACAAAATTGACCAATAATGACGGCAAACACCCCGATAATAATAATAATAATAACATTAATATTTTCTACAAAAATCGAATGTCTAGCAATAATAAACTGGATGAATCTTCACTTTCAAACATCATCCAAAAATATGCAATTCCCGTAGACTTAAATAGAAAAATTATCAATCTATTATACAAATTCTAAAACAATTAAACTCAACATCAAAAACAATTCACCTTCAGGTTTCAAACTGCAACGAACCAATATTATTTATGAGTTCACATATTCCATGATGAACTGCGTCCTTGATCCTTATTACGTAAATAATTATATCGGCCATACAACTACGAAACTTACTCTAACACGCATGCTGCATCTCTCTGAATGGAGTTCACTTCGTTCTCATTTAAACACACACGAAGTCCTACCAAACGCTATCCGGAACATACTTGCTGACAACATAAATATCATCCAGCATCATCCATAAGAAACAAATGACAAAAATAATGTAGGCTTTATTCATTAAAAAAAAATACACTCAATTACATTAACTACGTACACGCTAACTAGCTTACTGTGTCGGTACATGACACCTGCCCACTACTGTACATCATGCATATCACCACATACATTCTGTTACACGTAAAATAATATTCATCCTGGAAACTGGCTAAAATATCGCCGAATGCGCTCGGATAAACAAAACATTTGGACAAAACAAATCATTCATCATATCATTAAAAGATAAATATCATAAAATTCCATGAAAATTACATAAAAACCTTTATAATACACCTTGTCTGTCAGTTTTAATACCTGTTTTTTATTGTTTTCGCTCCCTACTGTCTTTGCGGAACAAGAAATAGGAGAACCGAGTTTGAATTCTAATGCAATTCGTTGCATTCTCTTACTCATTAGAAATGTACTTCTCTTTCTAGATATGGATTAAATAGCAGGACAGATTGGTTTCTATGGCTTTGGTGTGCAGCTAATCTATTGCAGCATGTAAATGCTGAGTCAGTCATGTCTCTTTGGAGCCGTGATCGCCCAAGCTTGTATCACGTATGGCACTTAACTGTCTGAATGTCTTAATGTCGTTATTGCTTTGATGAAAGATAAATTATTTGAAAACATCAGTAGCATATCCAATTAAGTTTTATTGAGAAACTCTCCTAAAATTTATAACTACGATAATTACTAAGTACGATAATTTCTTGACATTATCAAAACTTTAAATGTTATTAATGTGTAGCACTTTCGCCCGGGCTGGCTAATTGTGAGGCTTGTTCTCGTCGATGGTCGTGACGGCACCAATTGTGACACTACCTCCCGGCTGGCCGGTTGGTTCGGTCGCTCGCTGGTTCGGGAACGGAACTCGCTGCGATGATGTCAAAACGTTACCAGTTATGTCGACGCTTTCGGGCCGGACATTTGTATACAATTGTGGTTAAAAATAAACAAGACAAAATAAAATAAAATAAAATAAAAAAAAATAAAATAAAAAATAAAAAATAAAAAAAGTCTTTATAATAAAAAGATATTAATTACAAAAGCGGAAAGTAGAATTGTCGGAACGCCAGTTTACAAAGGAGAGGCGATTCGCTTAAAAAATATCAGAGCTTTCAATCTTCAAATACAAGTATCTTTTCCAAGTTTTCGTCAAAAATATTAGAACGTTTCAATTTCTTTTTAAAGTTTTTCACATATTTTCTCTAACCAGAACTGTCAATTCTCTATGCAACTTTTAAAACAACAAAGTTCTTTCTGGTCCTTATCGGAGCTTAACGGAATTTACAGAATCAGAGGCGGCTAATGGCGGCGACGTGACGGCGGCGGTCTTCTGAAAGGAAGAGTTAAATTTAAAAAATTGTACAAGCCGTTTTTAATGTCATTTGATACAAAGGGAGGTAATCTTAAAACTCGAAGTGCTACCAAGGTTTCTTATTGTGGACACAATTTTAACAACGTAAAATATACTGATGAAACCTTAATGATGGCAATGAAAGAAAAGGAATTCACAAAACATCTGAAAAAGATATGAAAGAATAGCGAGTAGGATAAAGTAACCATCAATTATAAAGTAAAACAGGGTCTATATTTGTCAGGAAAAAGAGCAGATCAATATGCAAGCGACAAAATCGAGAAATCAAATTCCAATAAGTAAATAATTTTAGATATGTGCGAAGTGTTTTTAACTGGAGTGAAAATATATGACAGCAACATCTGAAGACTCATTGAAACAAGAAATGATGCTTTCCAAAATCTAAACGCATTATTATTAAGAAACAGGAAAAAAACACTAATAACAAAGATAAATAAGCTAAAATGTTATGTAATAAAAATGCTTTTATATAGACAATATATAATTTATATATTTTATGTAATAACAATGCTTTTATATAGACAATATATAATTTATATATTTTATGTAATAACAATGCTTTTATATAGACAATATATAATTTATATATTTTATGTAATAACAATGCTTTTATATAGACAATCTACCGACAGATGAATAAAAGATTCAATCCTAAAGATATGTGGTTATTCAGAATGTTATCAATGAAACACAGAAGAAACGAGGAAGTTAAAGAAAAATGGAAACAGAAATCACACTTATAATTTAGCTTCAAAAAACGAGAATTGACATTTCTAGGGCATATAATGGGCAAAGGGGTTTTGTAAAATTTAACACCCTAACCGAGCATGTAGAAGGCAGGCGGGAGAGAGGGAACACAACGCATAACCTTCGTAATGAAGAGAACAGCGAATGCAAAGGATAGTAAAATGATGACTAACACTGCTAAGAATTACAAACGATATAAATTTTTAGATAACTACGATCACCCACAACCCACATCCTAAACATACATTGCACATAAAAGAAGACGAAATATATCGAAGGGTTTTTACGCATGAGACATTTTGAAAAAAAAATAATATTTTAAAATAATATTTTGAAATAGGTCTGTTTTGATAACTCTACTCGGATGAACTTTCACAACAGACCTCAAGTTCCATAACTATATAGAAACCATAGCTAAATCCTGTGTTAAGAAAGTCGGTTCTATGTGTAGAGTCAAGAAGTTTGTCCCTCTGAAACAATCCTGCACATATATAAATCTACCATCAGCCCGTGCATTAAATACTGCTGTCATATCTGGTCGGGTGCTCCTGCTATTAACCTAGGTGTCCTTGACAAAATCCAAGGGAGAATCTGTAATATGATCAATCTCGATTTGGCAGTTACTTTCTCACCGGCGTAATGTAGCTTCTCTATGTCTCTTCTACAAATAAGTTCACGGCTTCTGCTCCGATGAACTTAGCCCACTGGTGCCTCCTATATATGAATATAGTCGAGCCACAAGATTAGCAACTACTTCCCATTCTTTCACTGTGATACCAATAAAATGTAAAGGCAAATTCTGCTACATCATCTTCTTTTCTCGCACTTCTCGCCTGAGTTATTTCCTTCCATTTACTTGCTCCCCGACAGCTACAATCTCCAAGAATTTAAATGTAAAGTCAATAGTCATTTCCTATCTCACTAACCTGCATCCTCTCTCTCTCTCTCTCTCTCTCTCTCTCTCTCTCTCTCTCTCATGCTCCTTTCTCCGTTCACTTTACTCTCATCAGTATTCTCTTCTTTCTCTTACCCACTTCCTGACACATCATATAACTTGTCACTCTTTCTTATAACTTTCCTTCTATGTAACTCCCTGCACACAAGTGGCAGTAAGATGCCTTGCCTTGGGAGATATGATTACAAAAAAAGAAAAATAAAGTGAACTCAGCCTTTTCTAAAATGTTCGGAACAAATAACAAGATCAAAATTTGAAACCGTTTAGTCGACTTCATTGTTCATACTGTTTAATCACCACGCCTGTTATTTTCTAGAAAACAATGAGACGTAGCAACAAGCCGGATGAACGGGGCAGGTAATGAGGATGAAGTCCCTGGCTGATTCGTAGTTGATCTATCAAGAGAGATTTGTTAACCATTATACCACGTCAATGTCACCAAGGGGTAGTTGTTTTCTAAGTGCAGTATTGAGGTGGCACCAAGCTACAATTTTGAGGGAACTAGTAAGGATCGAACTCAATACTCGCTCGTCATTTATCGATAGAAAAGCCCGCTTACCATGCCACCGCGTGGAAGTGCGCATATATATTTAACTATCTATGTATGGTTAGGTATTTACAGATTTTACACCCTGCTTAGCGCATTAGACAAATTTTCTAAACTTTATTCTAGATATCACATAAAACTGTTCAGTATGAATCGCCAATTCTTTACGGAAAAAAATGTTTCACATAGCATATCACTCTGAGAAAGAAATTGCAGTGTTGAAATCTAAATACATTTCTGTGAATGTCATGTTGGAAGAATTAACATTGTTAGAAAGAGTGCATATCAAGAGAAGCGTTTTACTTTAATTCATTTTATCTTAACGGTTATTTAGCAAATTAATGCCTTTTGCAGACATTTATCAAAATCTTCCACCATCTTTGTTTTAATTGAATTTGAATGCTAAATTTTCCTTGAATTATTTCCTAATTTTGCACATATCGAATAAATAAAACAATTGAATATGAACATGAATAAAAGAAGAAACGAAAATTGAAAAGGAAAAAAGCGAGGAAAAATAAATTATTGCATGTGGAATTAGATGAAGGAGGTATTTTTAAAAAGATAATTAGTTAAAAATAAAGGGAAAATACTGAACGACAGAAAGGAGTATGAATGAAATAAATGTAGTTAGAAAGAATAACAAGATATAAACAAGAGATACGGTTTTACAGAAGAATGAATAAAAAAAGGAAAATGAGAGAGGAAAATGAAAAAAAGAGAATAAATATAAAATATGAAAAAGAGAAGGAAGGGAGGAATTAGGAGTTAAAAGCGAATGACGAAGTTAGCATTAAAGACAGAATAGACACCAAAAATAAAGTGTAAAAATAACAAAAAATGGCGAAATATGTATTGAAGAAATTGAAGAAAATATAAACCGAAAGAAAGAAGAAAAAATGAAAAAAGAAGGAACAGTCTAATAAAATAAAAATATAATTCTTGTAAATAAAAATGAAGATAAAAGCTAAAAAGACAGCGATACTTTAAAGAAACAGGAAAATAGCGTTAGAAACAAAAAATAGAAGTGCTGAAATTGAATATAATATCGATTCTTCAACGATAGCAATGAAGAGCAGACTAACTTCACACAGATTAAAGGCAATAGAAATTTGGTTTTAGAGACGGATGCTAAGAATACCGTGAACGGAACATTTAAATAACGAGGACATTTAAAGCATAATGAAAGCAAAAGGAAGGCTTATGAAATAGTTAACATTTCTAGGACACAATGAGGAAAGTGTGTCAGGAGAGTTTGAAACTCACGGAGCATAGCTAATGTAAGACGAACAAAAACATCAACGAGTAACCTGCATAACAAGCTACTGTAAATGAATAGTAGAAAAAGTAGTTAGAGTGAAGTTGAAACGATAATGAATTATTACTAAACCTACAAAGGATAAAAAGCTGTCGAAAGCGATTTCGCTCACATTCAGAAGAGACATGAATTATAGAAATGAAATTAATAAAAAACTGCAAAAATAATGATAACTGACAAAACAGAGAAGAAAATAAAGCCAAGGACTTAAAACTTGAAACATATTTGAAGCCGTAACATCGAAAAAATAAAAAAGGAAGAAAAAAAGAAAGAAAATGATTCTGAATTAAAAGAAAAGAAAATGATAATCGATCGGCCTTTTGATGATAAAATGGAAGTTATATGATTTTAATAGTAAAACAGAATAAATATGTGAATATATTGAAGAATTAGGAATTATTATGGGTTGGTAGAGAAGATGGTAAAAAAGTTATGAAACGAAACGAAAAAGTGCAAATTGAAAAAGAAGGAAAAAATATTCATTTTCTTCTTTTATGTGCCGTGTCCCTTCAAAATATTGTAGCCATTTTCCTATCCATTTCAGCTCTTTACATGTCTTGCCACTTTTTTTCTCCCAAATTCTGTTCTACCATCTATTTGGTCAAGCTTATCAAGTAAGTTAAATGCTGCTCACCTCTATAACTCTTTCCCTCAACCTGTCCTGTGAGCATCCATTTTCCAAAGCACTCCTTCCTCAGTACCTAGCCTAGAAATTTCAACTGCCTTTTTCTAATGTTAAGTATAAGTTTCCTTTTTGTTTCCATTTTGTCCAAAACTTTGTTGTTGATCACATATTCGGTCGATGGTATCTGCAGTATCGTTCTGCAGAACTTCATTACTGTTGCTTTAAGTCTCTTCTTAATCTTTTAGGGCATTGTTCAGCATTCGCTTCCATAGAGGATAGCACGTAATAGTAAAGCATTTCTTTCTTTGTTTCTAACAAAATTTCGTTTGCTTTTTAGCTTTTGAAATTAAACTTTGTCCATCTCAGTACGTCTTCTGATATCAGTGTCGCACTTTACGTCCTTTGTTAAAACACTTCCTAGAGATTTACATTTCTGCACATTAGATTTTAGTATCCACGATTTGTCATTTGCATTTTGTGTTCATCCTTTGAGATCAAATCATTATTTCTATCTTCTCGCAGTTTATACTTAGTTCTTCTCTTCTCGCTTTCCTTCGCTTGAACGGAATTCAACTAAACATTGCATTAATAAATTTCAAGATTGTAAAAATTCACATACAACAAGAACATTTTATCAAAAAATAATGTTTATAACAAGAAAGTTCAACAGGAAAATTTTGACACTTTCGCTGTGATTCGTGAACTTTCAACAAAGTAAAATCAGAACAATTACCGGTAATTTATTTCAATTAGAGGGAAATGAAAACTACGTTACGGAAGTTTGAAATGATTATGACGAAATGCCAGAACCAAGCCATTATCATTTCCGATTATTCTTTTAATTTTTAAAGAATATATATGTAATAGAAGAAAGAAAACGAGACAAGACAACAGTCGATGCACCGAAAATGGTAGACCTATAAATGCGCAACACAAATTCTGATCAGAAAAAATATGTCTAGCACAATGACGTGTGACGACATTATATTTGAAAAATGATAAAACTTATATAGCGGAAAGACTAACAAATCTTTTATACTAGCTTGTAAATATCTAAAGTTCAAAGAAACTGGACAATTTTTAGTATTTTTATGAATGCAAGCATATATATGAGCAGCGTAAGTGCGTTGATATGCTTGAAAGAGAGTCAAGTAATGAAAATGGGAGGACCATATATAATGATCTGTTTGAATGGGATGCACTTTAGAATCTTGTAACTTCCCATATTTAATTTAATATTAATTTAGTCACGTCATTGAATATCAGTGTCTGTGTTATCTATGACCCTCATCCTTGAAGCCGCTTTACTAAATATATGTAGCATCACATCTTTTTCCATTTTTTCTTTTGTATCTGTTTCGCTCTTGTATCTGAGAAATATCCCTCATTCTTTAAAAAAATTCCCGCATAAAAAAGTTTTTTTTCCAAAATAGTAATAAATAAAACGACAAAAATTGAATTTATTGTTATTCAAGATGATTAAATCACGTTCTCTGGCTTGGATTATATATTTAGAACCCTTTTTATCTCTGAGTTTAACTCTCTTGTTCCCTATTTATACGTAAGTTTCTATTTCTTATGACTGAGCTTACTAAATCATATTATTTTATGACTTATCCTTTCTTTTGCTTTTCTTTAATCAGCATTTGCTAATTGGTCCTTTCGTCTGGAGGGCAGTTGCGCTAATTAGTTCCAAAAGAAGCGTTCTATGATATCATTAATACTGAGTCAATTCCTATCTTTGATTGGTTTCGTCGTAGCAATTTTGTCACATATATGTTGAAATCTGTCACCCGATATATCAGTGCATTGGATTGTCTCTTTTATTTGATTCTCATATAGTCGTTGTTAGTAAATTATTATTATTATTATTATTATTATTATTATTATTATTATTATTATTAAAAAATCTCTACTCTAAGTGGTACAAAATATTGAAACTGATACATCAATCATTTTGATTATTATTATTAATGCTTACATATTAAATTCAGATATACAGGTTAGAGACTGAATGATTATATATCTACTCAAAAGATAACATATTTCTCAGAATAATTGCAGACTCCTGGAAGTTCAGTGGTTTGAACAATCTGAAATATTTCTCAAATTTAATAGAGTTTACCTGATCTTCCTTCTTTTCTAAACACAGTTTCAATCGTACTAATTAGAATATGCACGTTACTAACCATTTAATCATGATGCAAATATTTACCTGCTCCTGTGAAATTGTTGGTAACATCAAGGGTAGCAGTTAATAATGAAAAGTGGGAGAGCAGAGATATCATTAATGTCGCATTGGATATATGAAAATATTCAATATTTCAAGTTCTACATATTTCCTCGTGCTTTCATTGTTTTCGTATTCCACTCTAGTAGAACTTACCCTACTAGTTTGGTCTTTGTATCTGCATATAGAAGAAGCTTGTGATGTCAAATATGTCTAACAGAATGAAAGTTGTGATCAAAGTAAAAGGCTATTATACTACATATTAAATTTATTTCGTAACAAGTAATTTTTCTTGTTAGACATTTGTTGAGTAAACCAAATAAAATTACTTTATTTAATTGTTTATTTTCTGTCAATATGCCTCATAAAAGATAAAATAGTTCTTGTCTTAATAATTTTGCACAGTACTATATATATATATATATATATATATATATATATAGGTCCTTACGTATTATCGGGAGGACCTTTGATTTTTACTTTTTCTTTTTTTTTCCCCGCTTATAACACCAAGGAACTGGAAAAATCAGGCTTTCATCACCTCAACGTCAACCACAAGTACAACTTTGTGGATTCGAACACCGGGGCTCATACGCAGACAGTGGAACGCCTATGGGGATCGACAAAGTGGCGAAACAAGAAGCACTGTGGCACTGCACGTCACCATTTGGAGTCGTATTTGGCCGAATTCATGTGGCGGAAGCATGTTGCCTGTACTGATGTCTTTGAGTCACTTTTGGAAGCAATTGCGACGTTCTGGCCTCCGGAATTACAAATGTAATGTTATTTTATTGTTTTAACCGTTTCAATAAATAATTTACTTTAATTTTTGAGTCGTATAATCATTTTAAACGTTATTTTATCAGATACTCGTATTTAACTAAATGCTCAGTGTATCTATTTCGTTTAACGGTTGGAATGTTCAGAAAAATTACGAAAGAAAAAATTATTCTCCCTGAAAGAAATTAAACATGTGACACTCTTCGTAGAGGGATCTAACGTTAAATCCGATATGCTCTACTCAACTGAGTTGCAAAGAACCATTGGCTAAAATTATAACGTTATATGTTTTCTTATCACCACAGTTTTGTATCAAAACGTAAACAAAGTGATTAATGAATGTAGAAGACTTTTATTAATCCGACATATTTTCTATAACATAAAACTTTATTTTCAGTGGGCATTCGTATTTGCGTAAACGTTCTATTTAAAACAAGTTTTAAATATTATAATCATACTAAGAAATATGTATGACTCTAACTTCGATATAAATAATGCAGCACTACATACAAGTGTAGATATTTTACACAAAAACTTATTTCAGAGTGCTGATGTCACATCTTGCAGTTGAGCGAGAGACTTAACAAAAGTCCTTTGTAACACCAGAGATTAACTGAATGCAAAGATTATAGTAACATCCATCAAAGAGAGCGTCTAGAAGATAGGCGGAATAATTCCATGTAGAAGGCTCATGAATAATGGTCCTAATATTACTGCTTTTTCATCATTATTTTACATTTATTTCCCCTTATTCTAATTTTAAATATGAGGCAAATGAAAGTAAAATAGGGATAAATTATTTGTTGCTGTTAAGATATTCATAACTGTAAATTGTTTGATATTATATTTATAATTGCTGAAAAAACTGATAGTCCAAAACTGCATTCAATATATTGAAGATAGGACAAATAATATTTATATTAACGCTGTTGTTTCTGTTGATCATAGCAATCTTATTTCTATTTTCTTATAATCATATTTACTTGTGGTGCAATGTGAATTTTTTACGCTACTATATGCTAATCAAATGACGGGTAGGTTAAATATTTGAATAAAAGCTTTTTTTTCTTTACTTTGATCTGCGGATGGTGTAATAGAAATTTTATAATAGAAAGTAGGATATTCGAGTTTGCATGCCAGTTTGGCTCGTTACATTCAATTACATGCAAATACTACTGAGAAATCTTTGAAATTTTCTTCCTCAAAAATATTCATTAAATCGTAGTAAATAATTCTGGAAAAATCTTTGCTAACCTCAAAAATTCCATATTTTCTTGAGTAATAACTATCCTTGCAATCAAAATATATTTTTCCTTTTAAATAAAGCACAAAAATTTGATTAGCCATAACACAAAAATCAACCCTATTAGCGTACGTAGTATTTGCGATATGTAAGTCTGTTTAATAGAATGTATAATGTCACAATCTGCAATATATAAAGAATTGGATAATAAACACAAGAATAAAATAAATTCATATCTTTGGTGCAAAAATAAAGAAAGCATAATCGCAATTTACTCTACATACATCAAGATTATTTTTCTCATTTTGCTCAAAGATAAGAAAAATGTCAGCATGTAAATAGCATAAATAATAATATTCCCTAATATCATAATTTCAGGCAGTAAACATAAACATATTTATAATAACAAATACAATCAAATATAATTATATAATGTGAAAGACAAATATAGACAAAACATGATTGGCTCTTCTTTTAAATATTATGTCAAAACACATAGCATGATTTCTATATAATTAAATCTATACAATAACAATCAACGAGACAAAAAATGCAATCTAAATGATAATATCAGGTTCCAAAAAATATAATAAAACTACAATACCAAACAAAATCAGATCAATAATATCAAATACATCAAATATAATAAAATCGATAATATCAGATAAATTAAATATAATAAACTTTACTATATCATATAAAATCAAACAATAAAATCTAAAATGTCTCAAAAATCAAATAAATTAAAATCTAAATTTTTTTATCGTATCACACCGAGCAAGGCGGTAACGCCACTGATATGCAGGGGGCTACATAAGAGGAAAAGATTAGATAGATAAGAGTGAAAAGAAACACGGACCAGTTAGAAAAAAGCAATAGAAGGATGGGAATACAGGTGTGATGACAGTTGCAAAGTGGAGAGAAAGGAAAGGATATACAGAGTAGTGAAGAAAGAACTAGAGTCAAGTGGTTAAGAGATGAGTATTGACATTGCATTTAAATTCCTGGATGTTTTAGCCGTCAGGACAGCAAGAATATGGAAGCGAGTTCTACAGGCGGGAAGTGCAAGAAAAGAAGCTGCAAGAGTAGAATTGTCATCTGCATTTGGTAGATCTAATTGTGAATGTGTGAGACTAGTTGCCAGCCTGGTTGCACGAGTAAAACCTTTTGCAGACGCACCAGTGACTTAAGTTCGTTGGAGCAGAATCCAAGAATGTATTTGTAGAACAGACAAAGAGAAGCCACATCCCGTCGGTGGGGAAGTGGCTGAAGTCGAGCGCCTTCAAGTCGGTACCTATCATATTACTGATTCTCCAAGAACACTGAGATGAACAACAGTGGCACCTGACCATATATGGCAGTAGTCCTCCATCCACGGACGAATGGTTGATTTGTATAAATGAAAGGATGGATTCAGGCGGGAAAAACACCCTGGCCTGACACAGTGACCCAACCTTCCTAGCAGTGGATTTAGCTATTAACTCAATGTAGTGGTTTCACTAGAGATTGAAAGAGAGGGTAAGGTCGAGGAGGCGCAGTGTATTGTTTTCAGGGAGACTCGCTTGATTCATGCTTATAGTAGGCAGGAGAGGTTGCCTGTGATGATTGACAGAGTGCAGCTTGGTCTTAGACGCATTGAAATTTACAAGTCACTTCATACCTCAATTTACCACAGAATCTAGATCCCTCTCCAATCAGCAGTGAGATTATATTTGTCCGCCACCATGGGTTTCTTACTGATGCGGGAGTAAATTGTGGTATCATCTGCGTAGATGCCTACTTGGCACTTGATCTCGTCTGGGAAATCATTTATGAAAATAAGGAAGAGCGTCAAGCCTAGGATAGAGCTCTGAGGGCCACAAGCATTTGTAAAGTAGGATGTGGAGGCATGTCAAGTAAAGCTACTTTCATTATGCGGTTATTTAGAAAAGATTGGATCATATCAAACAACTACCAGTAATACCGTAACCCCGTAGCTTGCATAGAAGGCCAGCGTGTCAAAATCTGTCAAAAGGATTGGAGATGACAAGAGCATCAGCACAAGCCTCGGCTGACTCCTGAAGGGCCTGGAACATGTACTTCGTAATGGACGTTAGCATGTCGGCCGTGGACCTGGCAAAGCGGAAGACATACTGCCTGTCAGAGAAGAGTTTATGGGCAGTAAGTTGTTGAACTATTTCAGCATTAATAATGGCCTTGAACACTTTCCCAAAAACTGGTAGAATGTATTAGATAAAATCAAATGCTATCGAATAGATAGCAGTGACAGAACATATAATCAAACTTCATATTATTTAACGAAATTCTGTCAAATTTATATCACATAAATAAGTTATTTTAAAATCTATATCGCATAAGTTCAGATAAAATCAATATGTAATGTCACATATTCTGAAATTAAATGAAATTTAGAGCGTGAATAATAAACGCATGAAATGATATCAATAATATCACATACAATGAAATTTAATTTATAAAAGAATATCTGGAATCTAATAAAATCAAATTTATAACACCTTATTCAAATAAATGCAATCAAATGCATTATTGCGGATTCAATCAAATTCATAATCGTGAATGAAATCAAATGTGCACAAATTCATAATTCCAGATGCGGTTAAATGTAATCTAAACAATATTTTCAGATGCAATAATATTTGTTATTCCAAAAGTAATCGAATATATTCAGATATATAAATATAAATGCAATCAAATATAATCAAATAGATAATTTCCGATTTGCTGAAATACATAATTCCAGATACACTCTAATGTACCTAAATTCATAATTCCAGATGCAATCAAATATAATTGAATCCCTAATTTTATTGTCAAGTGTCAATCAAATGTTATCAAATCTCTAATGACAAAAACAATAAAATATGATGAAATCTATAACTTAGAATCCAAATAAAGATAATTCTATATTCAAATCTCTAATGTAAAATAAACGAAGAGAGAAGTGGATATAAAAGAACTCTCTTCAAACATGTACAGTGCCATGCAAAAATTTACATCACATTACAAAATGTTTTTAATTATTTCTAACTTAGTTAGCTTAATGAAACTGTTACCACTAACAATACATATGTTTAAACAATGTATACGCTTAAACCTTTAGTCAAAAATCAGATTTTTAAAAATAATCTATAAAAATATTCCACGAGAAAAAATCCAAACTTATTTATAAATAGAAGTTTGTCTTTGTGTGTGTGTCCGTTACCTATAGACTCCCAAACGGCTGAACCGATTTTCTTGAAAATTTACACAGTTGTAGTATAAGCGTCTGCGAGTGTTCTTAACTAGGTTTTGTGTCCAGGTACCCCCGATAAATATCGAAAATCGAATATCGAAAAAATCGGGTTATAGAAGGAGTGGTCCGATTTTAATCAAATTTGATACACTCATAGACAAAGACATAAGAAACGATATTCAGAAGTTTCAAGGTTGCAGTTCTTACAATAGTGCAGAAAATCGATAATATATCTATATATATATATATATATATATATATATATATATATATATATAAATCGAGACCAGGAAGTCAAAATTTGTCTTACATTCATTCATTTTTCTTTCAGTCTACGTTTTCGCTTTAACTGGAAACTTTTAATCTTTCGTGCCAACGTTCAAAGAGTCTGAGCTCCAGAACCATGGATTAGTTTTAAAGCTTTCATAACACCCGAGCAACGCCCGGCTATACTGCTAGTATTTCATAACACCAAATTTTGCAATACATCTATTAAATCATCTATTAATATTTCCTAGCGCAACAATTATTTCTAATTACAGCATTTAGGCGTTTGGAGTAGACCACTACGAATTTCTTGAGTGTTTCTTGGCTAATATTTTTCTATTCTTCACAACAAAATTCTTTTGGTTCATGCATATTTTGCTGGTTTCTTCTTTGAATCCTCAGTTTCAGTTCTCTCCATAAATGTTCAGTCGGATTCAGATCTGGAGTTTGTCTCGGTTATTTTGAAACATCTATTCTATTTAAAATTTTATATATCCCGGAAAAGCATATATATCAATACGAGGTAGTTCAGTGGTTTAGGCAAATTTAACTGGGTAGGTCAATGTAGTCCGTAGACGGTACTCGTCGTATGCAGTGTCCTGAGACGTAGGCGTAGTCAATAATCGTAGCAGAGCTATGGATGTAGACCAATAGATATCTAGTGGAATGATCTCTAGATCTCTTACACTCACTCTCCGGACGTCCTTGCTTTCACCTGTATTTATGGTTGACACTAGTGAGGGGGAAGCAAGATGTATAGATATTCATTACCTTTTTCATTACATCACCATCAATCATGATTTTGTAAGCTTTGCATGACATTTAAGATGGTTGTCGTGATGAAAGACCCAACTTGGTTTCAAGCCCAGCGAATTAGTACTATGGCGTAAAGTTCTATCCAAAATATCTCAATAATATGCCCCATTCATAGTTTTTTTATATTATTTCAAAATCCTCTACATTTTGGGCACTAAAGCAACCCCAGATCATGATTGATCCGCCTTCAAATTTTACTATTTTTTTAGTATTTCTCTTCGAATATTCAGTACACTTTTTTCTACAGACTGTTGCCATAGCATTTCCGCCAAGAATTTCAATTTTTGTTTGATCTTAGCAAAGTAAATTTTTCCAAAGTAAATGTTTCAAAAATACTGCCGATTTGATACAATGCTCGTTTGCAAAATGCTGTCAAGCAACAATTTGTTTTTGCTTAAGAATTGTTTTTTCCTTGTGGTCCTCGAAAAAATATTACATTGATGGTATTAACGACTAATTGTAACCGTACTCACTTTTTGCTCTACTTAATTTTAGTCCTTCCTGAAGTTCTTTAAGTGTAACTCAGGGCACGTTGCCAACTCCTCTCGCTAATAATCTTGTCATAAGTTCTGTTGACTTTTTACAACGACCAGAACTTTTTTAGGAGGAATGAAATGACACGTCTTCTATTAGGAACTATCGTACTAAATAAACTCAATGGCACATTTAACTGACTAGATATCTTCCTATAAACAAGTCCATTTGCATGACGTTCAACAATACGTTTACGGAGGTTTTTTTAATTATATTATTTTTTTTCAATGTTTAAAAATGGTTTGCAGAAAGATAATGACGCAGTACTTTTAATCATTCCTAAAAGTAATAATAGAATTAACCTTGAACGTTCTAAAAGCATCCCTAACCTAATTTGGAATATACTTGTAAAATTTGAAGACGTTTATAAAGAAAAAGCTGTTGTAAATAAAAAAAATGTGTTGTAAATTTCTGAGTTACTAAATATGTGTTTTTCTTCGTGGGATACTTTTCTACAGATTTTTCTAATATGATTGTTAGACTGAATTCTTAAATATATGGTCTACGCTTAGCAAGTTTAAGTAACGTAATTCTATTAATAATGTCTAAAACTCTTTGTAATGTGCTGTAAACTCTTGCGTGGTGCTGTGTATCATAGAAGTAATATAAAATGCAACAAAAAGAAGCAAACAAAAAACTGATTTGTGAGATATTCATGGAGCCTTATTTTTATTTCCGTTTAGATGCTGCATATAAATGGCACTAAAATAAATGATTAGGATTTAAGATCAACATCCACGAAATAAAACGTGGGCATAACTTAATTAATTAAAAAAAAAAACTATCGTTACGTTTCCCTCTACCTTCTATTTTCAGTGTCTCTTCAGGACGTAAACGACCATGGTCCACCACATCTCCTTTCTCCTATAGCTTTTAACATCCTTCATCCTATTGTCACGCTCAAACCTCGATTTGTTATCTATCTACTTAAGTCCATCAAGTATGTCACTTTTCCTTGTTTCTCTATCCGCCCTGTGAGTATCAGATTCTCCATGCTCTACTTTCTCATTAAATGTGTCAGAAACATCACCAGTCTTTTCCTGATGTCAAGTATAAGTTTTCTTTTTGTGTCCATTCTCTCCAAAACCTCGTCGTTGCTAACAGGTTCTGTCCATGGTATTCTGAACGTCTTTCTATAAAACCACTGCTTTAAATCTCTATTTCATCTTTGATGAGATTGTCCAGCATTCAACTGCCATATTGAAGGACCGGTATCACATAACAGACCACTAACCTCCTCCTTGTTTCCAGCAAAACTTCACTGTCTACTGATACTATAATCAGCTTCTGGAATGCATCCTTGGGCATGCCAATACATATTCGTATTTTACTGTCGCGTTTTCCGTCCTCTTTTAGGACACTTGCCAGTTATTTTCATTTCTGTACCTTGAATAAAATATCCTTTATTTGGATTTGTCATTTCCCTCTCTATGTTAATGTAAAATCCTGGCGGCTTATTGAGTGTTCGGTGCAAATGAAAATTAAAGATAATTAATAGCAGAGGTTAGTTTCGGTAGCTTTACCATTAAGAAAATCTTCCAAAGATAAGGGATATGAGTTCAAGCTTCATGAGGAAGTTATTATTTATTTCTTATTCGTCTAGAATATTACTAATAAAGAACGGTTTGAAATTTTTGATGATGTTTTCAGTACGTGAGCAATACTTGAATTCCAGAGTTTCCTCATATTTGTAACACTCAGTAAGGTTGTCATCATTACATCTCCAGCCACATTCTCATCGGCCGTATATGGCTTTCCTCTGTATGTTTATTAAACATTTTCATGGCTTCTACTCCGACAAACTTAAGTCATTGGTGCCCCTGTCACAGGAGTTTACTCGTGCAACCAGACTCGCAATAGGGCCCCAAACATTCAAAGTTAGATCAACCAAATGCAGCATACAATTCTACTCCCTCAGCTTCTTTTTTCGCACTTCTCACCTGTGGTACTTCCTTCCATATTCTTCATTCCAGACAGCTACAACATCCAGGAATTTGAATGCAGTGTCAATTGCCATATCTTATCCACTTGACTGCAATTCTTTCTACATCACTCTGTATATCCTTTTCTTTTCTTTCTACATCACCCTGTATATCTTTTCCTTTCTCTCTACCTTCACAAATGTCATCACACCTGCACTTCAATCCTTCCCTTGTCCTTTCTCTGACACCCCCTGTAACTGATTCGTCTATCTCTTTACTCTCCTTCTATCTAGTATTTTACTCTTACATAGCCCCCTGAGCATCAGTGGCGTTACCGCCTTGCTTGGGGTGAAACGATTAAAAAAAATGTTCAACCGTCTACTGACAAAAAATTGTTACATAGGTTACAGGCTGTTTCCCTTTACCCCACTTAATTCTTGTTCTGTGAATGATAACTACTCGACGCCCTCTTTCTCATTGTGTGTTCTGTAAATTTCTACTGTTTCTTTTTTATTGTGAGTATTAGTGTACTCTTTGTTTACATTATACTCAAAACCTCCTGATTAGTTACATGTTCATTCCATATTATTCTTAGCGTCATACTGTAGAAACATTTTTTTTGTCTCGAGTCTCTTTTTCATCTATGAGGAGATTGTCTAGCTTTGAATGCTATGTCGTAGGACTGATAATGCATAACAGATTATGATTATATAAAATTAGAATTAAACTGATATTAATAACTGCTAAGTATAAATTTATAAATCGAACGGATTAACTTGATAGATATTTATTGTGGGATCTCCCCTTTTCGTTTAAAATAATGAACTCGACTGAGTATACGTATAATCCTGCGATATATATAGAACAGCATTTAGATCTGGAATCTCAGTTATATTTGCAGTTCACAGTGGAGACTAATCGTAGAGATCCGTTACAGTTATCGAAGTTTACACAGACATACTTTTTCCAACGATTTCACTTCAAAACTTGCATATATTAATTTCTAATAATAGTATTCCTGAATTGTCTACCCCGCGTTCCAGTTTGTATATTACGTTCAATATAACCTACTTTTCTACCTCCATACCTGTTTTTGTTGTTCATTTTTTGGCGGTTCCTCGTCCGGAACCCACAAAAATATTAAATTATATCATCCCTAGACACGAGATTCTACAGAAGATAAGAATTAAGAAAATGCCAGTGAAGGCAACGCATTTAATATATAAAAATTAAATATTTATAGAACATTAAAAATAATAACTGAGTACTCATTTCGAAAACAATGACTGAATCAGCATTTTTGAAAAGGAAGTCTGTTTCACAATGTCCCTTGACGTTTCTAGCATGTTAGTTTTTTAATTAATTGATTTAACAGTAAAATAACTTCTGACTAGCCATTTAACGCAAGAACTAATTCTTTGCTTTTTTCATTGACCTATAAAAAAAATTAAAATTAAATACCTGTTCAAATTGAGTTTTCATCAAGTGCATTGAAGCTGTCTGATCAGCATTAATTGATGCCATTCGCAGTTCACTGGTTCGATTAACAGGCGTTTGCTCCAACAGGCATTCACAATGCTTCGATACTATTTTTTACCATGTAGCAATTTCTAGACGTGGCTATCCACATGCGTTTATGTGAATCAGTTCATTCATCTTTAATTATTTTTATTCTGTGTTTTAATTTCTTTTACTTTTAGAATTAATTTTCCGCTAATTAAGCAGGATTGATATTCAATAAGATAACTGGAAATGGAGAAATTCTAAATTTAAAAAAAATTCTTGTATGATATAATGGGAATTTGAACCCTTAATTTCATTCTAACTCTAACTCTCCCAATTTTTCTACACACACACACACACACACACACACACACACATATATATATATATATATATATATATATATATATTTAATTAATCTAGATAAGTTTGTCACTTACCTAAGAAGTTTAACTTCTAAAACAGGGAACGGACAAAATTCTTCAGAATAATTCTAATAAGACGGTGTACTTATCTTGATATCGAGCACTTCATGCCAATAGAAACAACTTACCGAAATTAACATTCTATCAGTCAAATACAGAAAAAAACAGCATTATATATATATAGATATAGCGATTCAGACTGACACCAAATCGGTGGAGTTTCGATCCCGGCTGGAGGCAGGTGGATTTGTATACCACACTGAGGAACTCTGATACAGCCAAACAGTCTTGTATGTGGATGACTTATATATATATATATATATATATATATATATATATGTGTGTGTGTGTTTGTGTTAAATTTTAGTGTTAATATTAGTTAATACTAATGGAAGTATATTCTATAATCACATTTACTTTTATAAAGTACCGAATTGAAAAGTATAGCAGCAATGTATTATTACTATTTTTACCATTATTATTGTTATTATTATTATTATTATTATTATTATTATTTTATAACATAACTGCAATGCTTTGGTCATTAATACACTATCATCAGGCAGTGAAATGTGGTTAATCTTCTCGGTTATATATATATATATATATATATATACGGAGAGTTAAAAAATAAAATTAATCTAAAATATAGTAACCTCCAACCCACTTCGCCCTAAAAATAATACACTGCGCCTCCTCTGTCTTAACCTATCTTTTGACAAGTGGATCATTACATTAAATCAATAGCTAAATCGTCTGCTAGGAAGGTTGGGTCCCTGGTTATTTCCGCCTGAATCCATTTTGCAAATATGCAAATCAACCATCCGACCCTGCATGGAATACTGTTGTCATATCTGGTCAGGTGCCCCTGCTGTTCATCTCAGTGTTCTCGACAGGCTTCAAAAATAAAAAAAATCCGTAAAGTGATTGGTCCCGACCTGGCAGCTCCACTCCAATCACTTTCTCATTTGTGGGATATGGCTTCCCTCTATCTTTTTTAAATATTTTCATGCGTTCTGCTCTCACGAACTTAGGTCACTGGTGCCCCCTCTGAAAGAATTTACTAGGGCAATAAGCCTGGCAACAAGGTTCCACCCATTCACAGTGAGATCAACCAGTGCAGTCGACAATTCTAATCCAGAAGCTTATCTTCTCACACTTCCTGCCTGTGGAACTCCTTTCCATATACTTGCTTTTCTGACAGCTAAAACCTCTAGGAATTTAAATGTAAAGTCAATCTCTTATCCACTTAACTCCAGCTCTTTTCTACATCACCCCTGTATCTTTTTAAATTCCTTTTCCTATCCCTTCGCAAATGTTTTTACTCCTGTATTCACGTCATTCTCCTGCCCTTTCTCTTTCACCACCTGTAATTGGTTCGTCTTCCTCTTCACTCTCCTCCTGCCTAAAACTTTAAATGTCTTATTTAGCCCCATGCACATCAGTGGTTGTAACGCCTTGCTTGGGGTGAAATTTTGGCCTGGTTTGGTGGGTGAATATCCGACTACTGGCAAATCAGCCGGGTTTCAGTCGCGGCGCGAAGGAAAAACGATTAATCTGGCCACACTGAAGAGCTGTGATACAGGGAAACTGGCCTGTGTGCGGTTACATCTTATCTGTTTCACTGTAAAAGGGTGATACCTAGTTGCTAATCTAGTATATCGTGCAAATTCATACCTAGGGGGCACCAGTGATCTAAGTTCAACGGAGCAGAAGCCGTAAAAGTATTTATAGAAAAGGCACAAGGAAGCCACGTCACGCCGGTAAGAGAGTGACTGCAGCCGGTCTGCCAAGTCGCTATCGATCACATTACAGATTCTCCGTTGTATTTTGTCAAGAACCCCGAGGAGAATAGCAGGGGCACCCGACCAGATGAGACAGCAGTATTCAATGCACGGGAGGATGGTAAATTTTTAAATGTCCAGGATAGATTCTGACGGGAAAAATTTCCAGGCCCTGCACAGATAGCCGACTTTCATAGCAGCAGATTTTAAATGGATTTTATATAGTCATTCCCCTTGAGGTCCGCTGAGAGTGTGGCGTAGTGCTTTACTCTCCGCTTCTTTTTATCGTCTCAAATATTTTTTAATATCATTGTTTTTGTTTTTTGCAATGTCAATTGCCAATTTCTCTTTCCTTCAATCCATGTTTCTTTCACTCTCAGTAACAACATGAAATGTATTGTGTTTATAGAATTTTGCAAGAAGGTGAACAGATCATGCATTATATAGACGTACATTACGGATAATCACGAAACTGTGATAATCAAACTTCACTTCAATGCTAATAACTCTATTTGCAAAGAAATAGTCATATGGGCGAATTTGATGTAAAAAAATAATTATTTATATTATATTCCCGTAAACAATGTCATACATATTCACACACGTATCGATATATCTGTCTATAAAATATTCATAGATAGATAGATAGATAGATAGATAGATAGATAGATAGATAGATATTGACCTACACAGCTAGCTAGCTAGATAGATAGATAAATAGATAGACCTAGATAGATAGACCTAGATAGATAGATAGATAGATAGATAGATAGATAGATAGATAGATAGATAGATAGATAGATAGATATTGTTGTATACTGGATAGATCATACTAGGATATATATTCATTCCCATTTATTTTGAAGATAAGGAAATGAATAAGCGAATGACTGAATAAATAATTAGGGAATGTCAATGTGTCATCGCGTATGGTCTACGTCATTGCGAGCTGAAAAGTGGGAAGACGATGCAATACATCAAATTCATTTCGATTTTCCATACCCCTTAGCATTTTTCACCTTCCGGTAAAGATGTTCATTGATCTTTTAAATTTTCTCTTCGCTGATCGTCTCATTAGCCCTCTATTGTAATAATGAGTAATGCAACGCGTGATTTATTGTTTATGAATATATATATATATATATATATATATATATATGTTTACCTACATAATTCATTTAAGAAAATATAGATATCTGTAGACTATAAGTTATATTCAGACTCATTCATTAAACACTCAGAGGTATTCTTTCTCTCTCGTTCAATATACACACTTACACACATATATATATATATAAGAAAATATGGATATCTTGCGGAGTATTAAATCTCAGTTATTAAATACGCAAATGTTTTTTCTCCTCACTCTCAGAATATATATATATATATATATATATATATATATATATATATATATATATATTCTTACACCTAGGTAAAGCAGTTTTTTTTACTAATGATCTAATAAATATATAAATATATTTAACATTATCTCCTTCCTTATCCAAGAACTGAAATCAAATTCCATCGTACGGAGAACTGAATTTTAATGTGCTAACATTCTCTACATTGCATTTCATCCTCTGTAATTATCAGATAAGTGGAATGTTTTTCTTGGTGGAATTACATACGTGTAAGAAGAACAGGGGAGATATATACTCGCAAGCGTCGCTCTTAATCATGCATCAGTAGGAAACATTGAAGATGTTGCAAATTTGAAATATGAATTTTTAGTATTTGCTATTTTTTATTAGACGGGTTTGTGCATATAGTCCAACCAAATTCATTTATTAGACGGGTTTGTGCATATAGTAAAAAAAAATCATTTATTAGACGGGTTTGTGCATATAGTCAAACCAAATTCATTTATTAGACGGGTTTGTGCATATAGTCCAACCAAATTCATTTAGACTCCCTATGCTTTTTATTTTATTTTATCACCTTTATTATTAAGTATCGCACATTGTGATAATAGAAAAGAATGGGAAAATGTTGAAAGAAAATTGAAGCGAATTTGTTGTTAATATTCTTATAATCAAATCGTTTTCTACGTAATTTTGTCTTTGTAAATTATTTTCCCCTTTAACTAAAGTAGCATGAAGGAACAGAAGAAACCCTCATTTTTTTCACAGAATAAGATTTCTTTTTCTTTTTCTTCTTCATTTACTTTATCTTCTTCTTCTTCTTCTTCTTCTTGTCATTATTATTATTATGTCATTTTTCATCATATTTCGATTTCTGCATTGGTCTCACTACCAACCAAGTCTGCGGGGAGACCTAAGACAGGTAGTGGCGTGTTGTTATGACTCCATTTCATGTTTTTCTATCCTCCCTATCATCCCCAGCATTACATAGATAACGTTTTCCTTAGTGTGTGGGCTGTACTTAATAATACAATTTTTTGTATATCTCTTAAGCTGGGGTTTCCAGGGATTCTTTCAATGTGTTGTTTTGTTCCATTTTTTATCATTCCAAGTGCACCTACTATCACTGGCACAACTCTTGTTTTCAATTTCCACATTTTTTCTATTTCAATTTCCAGGTCTTTATATTTTGACAGTTTTTCAAATTCCTTGATTGCTATGTTACAATCCGCTGGACAAGCCATATCAATTAATCATTATTATTATTATTATTATTATTATTATTATTATTATTATTTATAATTTCTCCATCATTATTATTTTTTATTATTTCATCGACATTTCTAATTTAATCGAAAATAATTTTAATTAAAGTATTCACTTCTTTGTAAATAATTATGTCATTAATTTAATTACCATCAATTTCTTAATAATATCTCTATCATCGCAACAGCTCACATTTTAGCCCCGTTTTCTCAATACTTCATACTAATATTACTGATAAGTAGCATAGAACCATGTGTGAAATGGGTTTGAACCATTAGCAGGTGTCAGACACGTTTACTTAATGATAGCAAATAATGTACGCTTGTTACCTCGGTATCTAAAAATAAACTTAAAAAAATACAAAGTGATTATCAAGCAAAATTACAACAAAAATAAAACCATATTTCAAGCTCGTATTTAATGGGAATGTCTGTCAATTGATAATCGACTAATAATAATTTATCAATCATTTTTGCAATAAAATTTGACCTTTAGCTGCGCGTCCAAATATAGTAAATTGCTAAGTATTCATTGCTTTTTCCAATTCATCTATCAAGGAAGCGTCCACAGATCGATAAAGAGAGAAAATGAGAATTTTTTTGAGAAAGATACGACTTCTTTATTGAAGAAAATACGGCTGGTTTATCCGGTGATTTATGACAGCTAATGAAACGCGTCCGGACAGTTTAGTGAGGTGTGAATTGATAGCATTTTTTTCTCCTTCTCGTTCTCTTAAGTTTTAAAGACTTTATTTTTCTATATCGAAATTCACATCTAAATTTAGATTACCTGCAGATGAACACACATACACCCTGTCATCTCAAAAATTTAGGAGTGTGTAATTTCAAGAGACAAGACAAAAAGAATAACAATTATATATACATATATATATATATATACCGCAAGCGGTGATCTAATAAGAATTTACAATTTAATAGATTAAATTGGTTTCCAAACTGTGATCAAAATGAAATTTGAAATTTAAGATTAAATATACAAAATTATATTAATTATAAAGCTTAAATACAAAAATATTCTGTACAAAATAAGCATCACTCCCCTTACCTGCTCCTCTAAGAAATCCAAAGGATATAGTCTAGTCGCAAGATAATAAAAACTTACATTCTAACTGCTAATGTTAAATCTGTCTACAAAACTCAAAGACACTCATTAATCAACCATATTTACTACCCACACCACTTTCTTCAAAATTCTAACGGTCAATCCACAAGACTTATTCCCTTATCACTAACCCCCACCAATATCCCACACACAACTGACCAAATATAAGAAAAGAGATTGTAGTTTCAATGTCGAAACAAATGTACAATTTGTAGTGAATATAAAAAAAATTATGTATATGTTGTAAAATATAATTTATAATAAATATTCACAGCTCTGTCCCTCTCTCTCTCTCTCTCTCTCTCTCTCTCTATATATATATATATATATATATGGGGATTTCATTAAAAGCAATAAATAAGTTATTATCATTAAGATATTTACATAATTTTTCATATGTTCTTATGACTTGTTTCTTTTCCGAACTCAAATTATAAAATAATTGTGCGAAGGCTTTGTATTTTCGAGCGATTTTTCTATACTTTTAGCTATTATCAAAAATTAATTTTGCTGTACATGTAAATGAATATGTGTACAGTTTATGTATATAGTATCTTGTGTATGTTAGCTTCCGAAGAGTGTAAGCACATTGTTATCGTGTTCATAATTAATGTTATCAAGTGTAGAATTTATCTTTTTTCATTAGCAACAACTTCATTATTTATAATCTTCTTTTGCATATAGATGATGCTATCACCTATGTATTGTCAGCAAGTATATCACGGATGTATCCTTGAAGATCTCGGCGTGTGTTAATATGAGATTGGATAGAATTATTTTAGAAAAGGTATAATGACAATATTCTCGTAAAGTTTGTGGTGCTGTGGCCAATGTAATAATTTACTAATTAAAATTGGTGAGTAACAGTTCCTCCAATGATATAATGTAAATTCATAAACGACACTGGGTCTCGTCAGTTTAGATTTCACAGGTGAATTATTATAACTGACGATAAGATTAGCAGGGATTTTTGTAATATATAATTAATTTATTTTTTTGTTTGAGTTAGTCGGTATTGCATAATTTCGGAAAATTAATGTCATGTTCATTGCGAAAACGACCACCAAATTTAAAAAATGAAAAGAAAGCCAGGTTGATGGTGAAACTCTAGTGTGACTAGCAGTGTGAATGCTCTCGCTTTGTCTCTCTGTCTCTGTCTATCACTCTGTGTCTGTCACTGTCTGTCTGTCTGTCTGTCTCTCTCGCTTGTCTGTAGTGGGATATTACATATAGATTTGTGCCACCGACTTGCTACGCGCATGATTTACATGATGAACTCAGAAATCTTCACTACTCTGTAGAGGATGCGAAGGAGAATACAACTCATATAAGACTTGCGCTGAAGATAAACCCTGGTTGTACGGTGCTAACACCAGCAAAGTCATAACAGCCACAAAAACATACGAATGAATCTCATTGTGTTTTAAATGCCCTCTTTCTTAAAAAAAAAATCGCAATAAATACATGTTAACAATAATTGACGAATATCCATAGATTTCTTTCACGTTCGCGTGTATTCGTTCAAGTAAATGTGCGTCATTTACGTCCGAAAGCATACGACGATACTTAGAAGAGGAATGAGTAGCCGTAACTAGTACAACACGATATAACTCTGAAAGCAATCGTTAAGGTATAATGGAATAATCTTGAAATAACGTTTTTAATTAGCAGATGCAGATAAAGGAGTAACTGTAGGTAATTGTGAACAATTACTCCTAGATGCTCTGCATGCTAGTAGAAAGTTGCTATCCACTAGCGCAACACCTCATGAAAGATTCTTCACTTTGACAAGGAGATGATCTACTGGAACGTCTCTAACTTTTGGCCCTCGAAACAGGGAAACATATTATTAAACAGACACACGCTACTGCATAAATGGTGAATTAAGTGGAGGTAGCAGATGGCAACCCTCAATATAGATGTATCTTCCCAGATGGATGGAAAGACAAAATCCCACTTAGAGACTTGACTTAACAAGAGCGAATCGAGGCGTAATCAGGAGGCGTCCTCCTCAAGATTATGAGGAACCCCTGAGCCCTGATCCCTGATCCCTAGAGTGGTGACAGACGGATTTCTTAGTAAAAAGCACACCAACCACGATGATTCAGAGGAAGAGCAAGTTATTCGTAGTCTACGAAAACGCGGCAATATTAAATCCAATTTGAGCGAGAACGAGAAAGAACTTAATTTAGTTTTTGGCAATACGCCAAATCCACGCAGAGAACAAAGAATACCTGATCGGTTCAAACACTTCTTTCCTCTGTAGGAATAAGGCAGAGAAGGATGTGACATAATCCATTTTCCCCATCAATGTATATTTCCTGAATACATATATTTACTAGAACACTGCTTATATCCAAATTTCGTTAAAGCCTATACAAATTGTCTCAATTCTACTAAAAGAAAGTACTAAATGAAATATCCCTAGACATTTTCAGGAAAACGCGAAAAATATGCCTCTATAAATTAAATAATCGCTTCTTTCTGAATTTTCCCGAATATCAGCTGGTTCGACAACCACTTTATGGAGGACAACAGCCAAAACTTTGTGATTATAACAACAGCTATGAAAGCAACGTTCTGCATTAAATAATAATAAAATATAAGGCTTTAAATTGTTAAAATGTTTCATCGATACAACTTTCTGAGAAAATATAATGAAGCTTTTCTTCTTCTTCTTCTTCTTCTTCTTCTTCTTCTTCTTCTATGTGCCCTGTCCCTTCAGGACGTAGGCGATCATAGTTCTCCACGTCTCCCTATCCCTTGTGGTTCTTAGTATGTTTGAGCCTGTTGTCCCTGGCAACCCCCGTTCCGTCATCCACCTGATCAGATCTTTCAAATATGTTATCCGCTGCCTTCTTCCGTCTCTCCTTCCTTATATCTGACCAGTCAGTATCAGGTTCTCCAGGCTCTCTTTCTTCATTGCATGTCCCAGGAACTTCAGTTGTCTCTTCCTGATGCTCAGCATCGATTTCCCTTTTGTTGCCATTCTTTCCAACACCTTCTCGTTGCTTGCATGCTCAGTCCACGATATCCCTAGCATCCTTCTGTAGAACCACATTTCGGCCGCTTCCAGTTTTGTCCTCATTTTCGATGATATTGTTCAGCATTCACTGCCGTATTGAAGAACTGACATCACGTAGCAGTCTAGCATTCTTTTCTTCGTTTCTATTAAGATTTTCCTGTGTGTTAGTATTTTGCTCATCTTCTGGAACGCGTCCTTTGGCATGCCAATTCGCCTTCGGATCCCCGTGTCGCACATTCCATCTTCTGTTAAAACACTTCCTATGTACTTAAATTTTTGTACTTGCTTGATTCTGTTATCCTTCACCTGTATTTGGCATTTTGGGTTATATCTTTTGCTGATGACCATGCACTCAGTTTACTTAAAGTTTATTTGTAGTCCCTTCTTGTCACTCTCCAATGATACTTTCTGTATGAGGTCTTGTAGTTTCCTTTCCGTGTCCGTAATCAGCACTGTATCGTCCGCATACCTTATGTTGTTCAGGTTGTGGCCTCCAATAACAAATCCTGGGGTGTCATCTAGGGTCCTCAAAATATTCTCGCTGTATAGGTTAAACAAATCCGGTGAAAAGACACATCCTTTTCTTACGCCTTTTTCTATCTTTGTGTATCTGCTGAGGTCGTTACCTGTCCGTATGCAGGCCATTTGCTGCCAGTAGATATTCTTGATTATTCTTATGTCTTTCCCGAAAATGTCGAGGCTGCCTAGCGCCTCCATCAATTCTTTGTGTCGTATTTTGTCGAATGCTTTCGCGTAGTCAATGAAGCATAGGTACAAGTCTTTCTTAATTTGTAATGCCCTTTCAGAGTGCATCCTAATCATGAATATGGCGTTTCTTGTTCCAGTGTCTTTGACGAACCCGCGCTGTTCCTTCCCTATCTCTGGCCTGGTTCTGCTTCTCGCTCTATTCATCAGGATTCTGATTCTGATTCAGTTTTGTAATGTGATTCATCAAGCTGATAGTTCTGTGTAGTTCGCACTCGTTTGCACCAGATTTCTTTGGCAGCCCTATAAATATCGACTTGCATAGATCGTCTGGTATTATTCCGCTGCTATAAATTTCGTTTATTATGTCGGTAATATTTTCTATGCCATACTCTTCTAAGGCTGTCAGCAGCTCTATCACTATGCCATCTGGACCAGGTGCTTTGTTTCTGTTCATTTTGGCCATTGCAGCTTCCACTTCGGATTACAGTATTTCCGGTTCATCCATCTCCTTGTATATTTTCGGTTGTTCTCTCTTGTCGCAAAAGAGATCCTTTATATATTCTTCCCATCGCTGGAGTATTCCCTCTTTCTCTAATATGATTGTTCCTTCCTTGGATTTTATGCATCCTGTTGAGGAGCAGGTTTTTTGTCCTGTCAGTTCTCTTATCTCTTTATGCATCTCTGCTTTGTTGTTACTGCTTAGTCTCTCTACTTCTGCGCATTTGCTTTTGAGCCATTCCTCTTTGGATTGTCTGCATTTGTTCCTTATCTCCCTGTGAAACTTTTTGTACTCTGCTCCGTGCCTTTGCGTTATTTTTTGTTTCCTTTGCATCATGTGGATGATCTCTTCGGTCATCCACTCGTTTTTTCTTCTGCGTCTGATTTCCTTTGGGGCTATGTTGTTTGCTGAGGTCACCATCGCTTCTTTTAGTGAATCCCATTTTGAGTGGCCTTTTCCAATTTGTCCTTCATATTTCTTTCTCACGCTGTTATTGTATTCTTTTTGCAGGGTGAGATCGTCCTCTAGTGTGTCGTATTGCAGCCTTGGTGATGTGCTGGGCTTCTTCAGTCTTCGGAGTTACACTTTTAGTTTGCCTATGACTGGGACGTGGTCACTTCCGCAGTCGGCACTTGGGTATGTTTTGCATTGGACTACTGCGTTCCTGAATGTCTTGTTTATAGTTATATAATCTATTTGGTTCTTCCTATCGCCTCCTGGACTTCTCCCTGTCCATAAACTTCGTGGGTGTTCTTGGAACCAGGTGTTAGTAATAACCTGGTCATTGGCTGAGCACCATTGCATCCATTTTTCTCCTCTTTCGTTGCGCTCTCCTCGTCCAAAGTTGCCGTTCGTGTCTCCTTCTCTATCTTTACCTGCCTTTGCATTTAAGTCCATTATTATCCTAATTTCTTGGCTTTTGAACTGAGCATTGGCACTGTCCAGTATTGAATAGACTGATTCTATTTCGTCCTCCGAGCTTTGAGTTGTCGGTGTATAAACTACTATAATAGCTATATTGAAGGGCCTTCCCTGCAGTTTAACCAAGAGGACTCACTCTGACAGTTGCCAGTATCCAACTACACATATATAATTTTAAAGTATGTTTAAAATATATAAAATAGAAAATAATTTATGTACCTTAATTTCTTACAATATTCATTAAAACAATATAAACAAAGGAATGTTGTTTTTGGCGGTATTCTGATATTTAGTAAACATAGAACAGAAACATCATAAACTTTTCAGACATTTATATTTCTATATTATTGAAACTTTGAGTCGAATTTTATCTGTTAAAAAAGAATGAAACAACAATATTTTACTTTACAGTTCAATCGTTCTGGATTTGTCATCGGAGGCCACAATTTAAACAACTTAAGGTACGCAGATGATACAGTGCTGATAGCAGACACAAAAAGGAAGCTACAAGACATCCTAAAGAAGGTAGCTGAAGAGAGTGATAAGAAAGGACTAAATATAAACTGCAAGAAAACCGAATGCATAGACATCAGTAAAAAGAAAGGCGAATATGCCGAATACATGTCGGGGATACTAGAATCAAGCAGGTACAAAAATTTAAATACGTGGTAAGTGTTATAGCAGAAGAGGCAAAGTGCGACAGAAAGATTCTAAGGCGAATTTGCATGGCGACGAAAGCATTCCAGAAGTTGAGAAAAGTATTAAGAAACAGGACAATTTTGCTACAAACAAGGAAGAGAGTAATGGAGTGCTATGTGTTGTCGGTTCTTCAATATGGGAGTTAATGCTAGACAATACCATCAAAGATGAAGGAAAAACTTGAAGCGACTGAAATGTGGTTTTACAGAAGGATGCTGTGCATATCATGGATCGAGCATGTGAGCAATGATGAGGTCTTAAAAATGATGAAAGCAAAAAAGAAATTAATACTGGGCATCAGGAAGAGACAGCTGATGTTTCTGGGACATACAATGAGGAAAGAGGGTTGCGTGTTATAACAGGAGAAGGTGTGCTAAGACCCAGGGGAGGACACAGAAGTAGAAGTGTTCAGGTAATATTTGCCAATATAATTTACGAAGATTACGAATCTGTAACAAAGAGAATATGCGAAAAACATGGTTATACATTTATTCTGGTAAGAAGATTTCTCAAGAATTACGTTCAGTTATCTCATATAGTAGTAACCCCATTTACTCATTTCAGCGAATAAGTCTTACTGGATATTTCCTCTAGCGTTGGTATCTGCTTTACTGAACTCAGGCTGGACAGTTAATTACTCCCCGTTATGTATATTTTTAATTTAATACTGTTTGATTAATCCTTGATAATAATATTATTATCCGAGGAATCATTCATACGTTATAGAATTGACATACATAACAGGTCTTCCTATTTCTTTTCGGTGATATTGGTTATTGCTCTCTATAAATTACCTTAAATAATCTTTTGGCTTTTTATCAATATGTCTGCAGAATTCTCCATGACAGTAACTCAACGCGCCTACTTTGTTGCAGATTTTCCATAGACATGTAGTGGGGTGATTATATTGCAACAACTGCTAGATCTACTGCTTAGAATGTCGGTTTACAATGTCGTTCCAGATTATCTCGTACATTTGTACGACTACCATTCGTCCATGTATCGAGTATTGACGCCACATCTGTTCTGACGCGTCTACTTTGTATGGAGAGATTCTTTGGAAAATCCAAGTGGAATTGGCAAAATCATGGTAACACGGCTACTGGTAATTTCTTTTCGCCGTAATATATTTTCCTTTTATTTTTTAAAATATTTTATTGCAGTAACTGTTCTGATAATCCTTCTTCGTTGGTCTATCAATTTCAAGAATTTATGCGCAATGTGATGCAGTGGATATCGACTCTGAACGACAAATCGGGGATCCGAGTTCGAATTCACTTACGCACAAATACTCCTGGGGAAAGTATTACTTAGTCTCTTCCCACCAGTTATGGTTTAAATAATAGAACAGATTTGGTTCTATAGCCTTGGCTGGCAACCATTCTACTGCAGAAAGCAATTACTGCAGGATAATCTTCTGTCCAGTCAGTTATGTCCCTTTCGAGACATGATGGCCCAAAGCGTGTATCACCTATGGCACATCACTGTCTGACTATATTAGCAGCTAAGTCTAAAGATTTCACAGGTGAAATTGTTTAGTTGTAAACATAATTCCTATGATTTTCTTTTTATACGTCTATAAGTTTACTACCTATCTTCAGGCAATTTCCTACCACTGTAAATTATTTTTCTTTTACTTGCCTAAATATTTTCTTTTATAACTGTTCTGATAACCTTTCCTCCTTGGTCGATCGATTTCACGAATTTAAGCGCAATACTAGATTTGCAGCTAGCTCCCATAATTTCAATGTTACAATTTCTAGTTATAAATATAAGTCCTGTGCTATATTTTTGTACGTCTACCATGTGGAAATCTTTCCCGGCTTCCTGTCAACTCTGATGCTCAAACATTGTAATGCAATATTAATCATGAGAATGTTCCCATTGATCTCTATTCTTTCATTGTTCTCTCCGTGATTTTTAAACTCTCAGTAACCCCTTGTGTTCTAGTAGCTTCATATTTTTTGATTCCTGTGAAATGATTCAAATAAATACATTTACTACATTGTATTATTAGCTAACATTTATACTCGACTGTTAGAAATTACTTTCCTCTCTCGAACCTCCACTTTACGATTTTAAGCTTTGCGTCGTGGTGCAGCAGATATCAGCTAGGAATGAGAAATCGGGCCGCCGAGTTCGAATTTTACTTAAATTCTCTGCATTCACTTACGCGTAAATGCCCTTTGGAAAGGGATTAATCCGTCTTTTCGCTCTAGTTATGGCTTAAATAACAGGACAGATTAATTTCTATAGGCTTTACTGGCAACCAGTCTACCGCAAAAAGTAATGCAACCTACTGCGGGATAATGTTCTGCTTAGTTAGTCATGTCTTTTTCTAGCTATGATCGGCCAAGCGTGTATCACGTATGGCACTTAACTGACTGACAAGAATGGCAACTAGTTTTCATCGTTTTAAAGTTGAAATTTCTCGATATATTCGTAACTAACAATTTTTCTCTTCTACTTCTCGATTGTGGAAATCATTTCCGACCTCTTGCTTGCCTGTTAATGTTGATATTTAAAAACGTAAAGATATATTTCCTCTACTTAATAGACTTTTTGTCATAGTTTTTCCACTCAGTAAGCCAGTGCGTCTTTATTTATAAACAAAAAATAATAAACTAATATGAAATTAAATGGAATGAAATTTAGTTTTCATTTATTCTTTAATATATCTTGCGAATAAAAGATGCTATCCTTTCTTGACCGGTGTTGTTATGTACTAAATATTGCTTGTCTCAATTTATATATCACCCTCTTAATTTATGTATAATTCAGTAATATTGATGAATTAAAATAGCTTGTTAATCATTACTCCATGCAAAGCCGGCTGTCTTCAATTAGTACGAATTAGTTGTGGTTTGTTGATAGAGTGTTAAGATTTTCACGTCGTTTTAGTAATATTTAACAAAGTTTACTATTACTGTATATATACGTATCGTTATAGGATAATTAATCGAACTTGAATGAGGATGTTGTCTATATATATTATTTACAAGAGCCAAAAAATACCTTGTAATATTCAACAATCAGAGTAGCAATCATCAATGCTGAGATACACTTAAATAAATTCAGGTCAGCATTCATATTGAAAAGACATAATATTGAGTACATGTTTTCGTGAACTAAATCGAAATAGACTGCACCAGTTTAATTATATAGGGGATAAAAATTTTAAAGGTCAAGTCATTTTGGTATCATTCTATAAAATCAAGTATCAATTATAAAACTTACATTTTTTTTTTATTATGAGGTTCTAAAATAACGTTATACATTATAGGTTCCTAAACTTCCTGTACGGATTAGTTTTGTACTTATAACCGTCGTTGTTTACCGTCGCATTTTTGATCATTAATGGTTTTGAAAACTGAAAAGTACGATCTTAAATAGATGTTATTGTTTCTAATTTCTTTTATGGCCAAAAATTCATGTAAGGAGTTTGTTTTTATTCTATATCGAAGTCTTCTGCCGAAGATTTCTTCAAAAAATATTTGTCGTGGTTAAAATTAATTTAAAAAAAAGAACACACAGAAACATACACACTTTCCTACTACCACTGATTCTGATATTCATTATACTAGTACTACTACTACTACTACTGCTTTCTTCTATGTACCATGTCCCTTCAGGTATTGGGTGATAATGATTCGCCAGTAAATTCCTGTCCGTTGCCGCTTTTTACTATCTCTTCCACACCCGTTCTTGTATCATCTCACGTAAGTTCGTTAGGTATGGTGATTTTCTAAACGCAACTTAGATGCGGCACGATGACTAACGTATTAGGCACCAACTGAGGAAATCACTTATTAATTGTAATGATTCTCTAGCAAGACAAGCTTTCTAAACATTACACCACATCGAGGCGACCAGATTTTCTAAGCACAGATTAGATGTGGCACAAGGCTGAGCATAATGGGCGCCCTTATGAAAATCGAACACATTTGTAATGATTCTAGGAAGCCAAGCTTGCTAACCATTACACTAAGTCGAGAAGCCGTAACGTTCGTCAGGTATGTGGCCAGCTGTATCCCTCTCTCCTTTTTGCCTTCTATATGTCCTGCGAACGTCATATTCTCTTAGTACTCTTTCCTCATTAGGATAATTGATCTCTCTCTCTCTCTCTTACTCACTCACTCACTCACCCACACACACACTGATTTCTTTGTTTCGGATCTTTTTAAACATTTAACTTGCATTTCCATCTATATCATTTTCAGCATCCGCCTGTACAGCCATATTTCTATAGTCTCATGTTATCAGTTTATACGTGCCGATATTGTCAAGCATTCACTACCATAAAGGAAGATTACTATAACACCCACACAAATATAAAAATAAATCTTTCTTTAACATGCAAAATAAATAAAACCGGGGAGAATTTAGTTTAGCTGATAATTAGACAACTTCAGTTTAATGTATCGGTTCGGACTTTTTAGCCTCAAACGTTATGCTAGGATATGATATTTCGCCTCTCTACAAACAAAGGTAGTAATAAGCATTTGCAAATATTTGTTGCATACCACTCCACAGCTCAAGTATTAGTTGGTCGGGGCTTGTCTTCTTTTTCCTTCAGCTTTGTTTTATTAATGTTTTCGGAAAAAATGTCCAATTTTAGAATTAAATTTTATAGCAACCATGAACCTTTATGCAAATTTGTATCGTGTTGTGTTACAAATCCATCTATACTTTTTCGATTTAACTTTATAGGTTTGAACACCAAAACACCATGGAAGTTTCTAAATCTTCTTCTGCAACGGAATATATTTGAACAAAATAAATTTTGAAGATACTTAACGAACTGGACGACAATGGGCAAGAGATCAAATGAATATTGTGGATAGGACAAAGTCTCCTATCTCAAGTGTAGTGAACATCTACATTTTTCTCCTGTGGCTGAACATTGCCATAAAAAATAATTGGACCTCGATGATTAAAAAATCTAGTCAGATTTTATATAATTTAATGTGCATTTCATTCAATTGCTGAAGTATACTTCGGTAGAGATGCTCTGGTTAGTGTCCACAAACTGATAACTCAAATTGCGACAGTTACTATAAACTTCTCGCGAAATATCTTATTTGAAAACTGTTTGAGTTTGCTTCTGACTTACAATCACATACCATTTTCTTTTTTCTAACAACTGTTGTCTGTTACTTGATAATTTGTTTAGCGTTTGGAAGCCTCTAGTGCTATTAGAATTTGCCTTCTGATTTCGGTGTCGCCTTTTACGTCCTCTCGTAAAACATTTCATATCAGAAAAATAAAACTCTGCCATATTCTCATTAAACTGAAGATTCAAGTAATTAAATGAACACTCCCATTTTATAATAGTCAGTCAGTTAAGTCAGTTAAGTGCCATACGTGAAACACGCTTGGGCGATCATGTCTCGAAAGAGACATGACTGACTGGGCAGAAGATTATCACGCAGTAGGTTGCCATTGCTTTCTGCGGTAGACTGGTTGCCAGCCAAGGCTATAGAACCCAATTTGTCCTATTATTTAACCCATAACTGGAAGGAAGAGACGGATTAATACCTTTCCCAAGGGTATTTGCGCGTAAGTGAATGCAAGGAATTCAACTGGAATTCGAACTCGGCTTCCCGATTTCTCGTTCGGAGCCGATATCCACTGCACCACAACGCACATCCGCTTTATAACAGACATAACCAAAAACCTTTATAATGCAAGAATTGCAGCTTTCTATGTATGTTGTCATTCAGGACTTGAACAATCATGTCTCTGGACAACTTCGGAGCGTTTAGCAACGCTGGATTTTTATTACAGACTCCATTCTTTTCCGTTTTGTCATCCATTGACACATTCTCGTTAGGTACATTACTCGTTACATTACATTACTCGTTAGGTACATTACTCGTTACATTACATTACTCGTTAGGTACATTACTCGTTACATTACATTACTCGTTAGGTACATTACTCGTTACATTACATTACTCGTTAGGTACATTACTCGTTACATTACATTACTCGTTAGGTACATTACTCGTTACATTACATTACTCGTTAGGTACATTACTCGTTACATTACATTACTCGTTAGGTACATTACTCGATGCTATCCTCTGTCTTTTGACATCAGTATATCTCGTGATTTTCAAATTCTCCAAGCTTTCCGTCTTCAATAAGTGTCTAGAAATTATAATTGTCTACTGCTGGTCTTATATATAATTATAATTTTTGTTGTCATTTTTAAAGACATAACATTTGCTTACATTTTCTGACCATTGTATTCTCAGCATCCTTCTGTAGAACTACGTTTCTGTTGCTTTGGGCCGCTTCATCATCATTGAGGAAATTCACCGCCATATGTAGAGAGTAATATTAAATAGCTGTTCATAAATGAGTTATTTTTTTTTATAATAGTATAATATTTTAATACAACAAAAGGCGTCCTCGTAAGCATTGAAAAATTAAATTAAAAAAGAACCGGTCTATAGTATTTGTTTAATATCTTTAATTTGAATATAGTGTACAAGCTCGGAATAAAGAATCCGTGAACCTACTTCAAATTCCGATTGGGTTCGTTACATTTATTTACAGGTAAAAAAGATGGTGAAAAGTATGAATCAATCTTGTTCCTCCAGATGTGAGTAAAAAATTCAGGTGGAAAAATCGTACTTCTCAAATAGTATTAATCCAATATTCACTCACAAGAAAAATAAATATGTTTTACCCACAAAAGAATCGTAAACAAAACAAATCAACGACTATTTTTGTTAATTAAATACATATTTTGTTAATTGTAATATTTATTATTTTAATAATTCGCTTTGTTCTCTTTAGTAGCTTTAACATATGAACTAGCCGATGCAGCATAGTGAGTCTAACAGTCGAACTAAGACCTCGTGTGCAATATGTAAATCCTAAGCTACCATAAAGTGATAACGGAATGGCGAAGCTGTTAATTAATATGTCGGCCTGTTGGTATTGGAACTGAATCGATCGCCTGGATGAGTTTTTGGTTATATGATTCGTTGATTGTTTAATACAAATCTTGGTTCATTGGTCTAGAGACAAAGCGAAGAAAGGGCAATGGTAGAGAGTCATTTGATTGCCTCATGACGTGAATGAATACCTCATTAGCGAATAGTAATTGAAACGCTGTAATTAAAAGACGTTGTTATGAATCGACTTTGGACGAGGCGAACAGTTCACGCGTTGTATGACATCTAATAGTTTGGGGCAGGGTTTGAATTAGTTGATGCGATTCTCAAGTCGTAATTTTCACGTTGCCAGAGCCGAGGGATATTTTACTGTGCTTGTAGTTCAATTACAGTGGAAGTCTTTGAAAAATGCTTGTGGTGAGAAGATTGGAGCTTAGTAGTATAGAGAAAGAGAAACGGAGAGACGAAAAAATAGATTTGAAAAAAGAAAAAGAAGACAAAAAGAACAAATAAACAAATAAGTCTTTAAACAAAGACAATTTTGAACATAGAATAGAAGAATAAAATGAGATGACAAAAAAAAGAAGGAATAGAAAAAAATGAAAAATAAAAGAAGAGGAGGGTGATAAAAAGTTAGAAAGAAAACAAGAGAGACACAAGAAGTAAATAGGAAGAACTGGAAAAAGCGAAGCTGCGATTAAGATGATGATGATGGTTGCAATAATAATAGCAACGACAACAACATCAGCAAGTAGTGCAGCGTTAAAAGCTGAAACAAGGTGTTATTCTCGTTGCATAGGACAAAATCTCGATAATTAGAAATTACCAAGCATACGTATTTTTAAAAAAAAGTGTGTTCAACAGAAAAGCTTATTCTGAGATAAATATAAAAAATAATAGATATTTCGATCACTTGGCCAATTTTCCATTCATTCTACTAAGGTTTTGGTTTTGATTAATATATGTACAGGGCAAGATGAGTAAATTGAACCCAATTTTAATTTTTTAATACCTTAATACGGATTTCTCCATCAAGTGCATTAGAAGGTAAGGATGATGGCGGTCAAAGAGATTATCCAGAAGAGACACAGAATATTCGGACGTGGTCTGACTACATTGGTTGAAACCAATGTCGATTTTATTGAATAAATTTATTCTTTAGTATTTAAAGATATTTTTGTGTAATTTTGTCAATTACATCAAAAAACGTGATGTGAGTGATATTTTCATTTTTGATTAATTTATACATCGAAATCTCTCTCTCTCACTCTCTCTCTCTCTCTCTCTCTATATATATATATATATATTTAGAGAGAGAGAGATTTTTTTAATCATATCAGGAGTGAGAAGATTGGAAAAGAGAAAACCGGAAACCGCATCCTAAACAGGAAACAATGCATGAGCCTCTTCACCTGTTCAGTAGACGTGGGTGGAGTGTGAACCGAGCGATAGTTTAGTCTATCTACTCCAATTGAAAAAAAGTGAGAAGATTGGAAACGAGAAAACCGGAAACCGCATTCTAAACAGGAAACAAGGGATGAGCCATCTTCACCTGTTCAATAGACGTGGGTTTGGAAGACGGAATCTTTAAATTAAAAAAAAATGAAGGAAAGTTGTTCAACCAAATCGTTCATATTTGGTTCATCCATCCTAACGTATATATATATATATATATATATATATATATATATATATATATAAACGTTTTGTTGCACAACCTTCCTTCATTTTCCTTCCGATTTAAAGATTCTGTCTTCCTAAATTCTTCTCTCTCGTTTTCTCACTCTCTCTCTCTCTCTCTCTCTCTCTCTGTATATATATATATATATATATATATATATATAAACTTATTTATTAATGTAACTTTGTCTCTGGGTGTGTGTATGTGTGTGTGTGTGTCTCTGGGTGTGTGTCTCTTATCTATAGACTCTGAAACGGCTGAATCAATTTTCTTGAAAATTTACACAGTTGTACTATAAGCGTCTGCGAGTGTTCTTAGCTAGGTTTTCTGTCGAGGTACCCTTGCGAAATATAGAAAATCGATAATCGAAAAACTAGGGTTATAGGAGGAATGCTCCGATTTTATTCGAATTTGATACACTTATAGATAAAGACATAAGAAACGATATTCAGAAGTTTTAAGGTTGCAGTTCTTACAATAGTGCAGAAAGTAGCTAATATATATATAAAAACAGCAAGATGTTTGTGTGTGTAGCTGTTTATCTGTCTGGATGTCCTTTATACAAATCCACAATTTTTATCCGACTATCACTAAACTTCGCACAAATATTCTTTAGACTGAGTCTGAGCTCCATGACCATAGATTAGTATTAAAGCTTTCATTACACCCGAGCAACGCCGGGCTATACTGCTAGTATATATATATATATAATGATAATAGTTCAACAGTAGAAAATCAAGAAACAATGTAAAACAAAAGCAATAGGTTGAAGATAAAGAAGCATTGTGGAAATTTAAAGTTAGAAAGACTGAATATTGAAGGACGCAAAGCAGAGCGTAGAAGAATGCGAGAAAGCCGAATCGCTTAAGGAAAAGATGAAAAACTAGAAGAAGAAAGTTGTGAAAAAGAACAGATTTAGAAAATTAAACAAGTAAAACCGAGGCTATTTAAAGAAATATATCTTGAGTTTCTAACTTCCAGTAAAGTCAATAACTTTGCTGAGACAAACTCAAAGAATACCTGGAGGATTAATTATGTGTGTTACTCTTCTATTGGTCACTGGTCCATCAGCAGAATTACAGTAATCAAGTAGAGTAAAAGAAATCAGTAATGAGGTTCGATTTAACTACGCAAAGGAGGAGTTAATTGAAAGTTTAGCTACCAGTGCGAAAGTGTATGGTTCGCCTCGTGTGTGTGTTAATTGGTTTTTAAATTTTTCGTTTCTGATCTTATTCTAATGGCAAATTTTTCGTTTCTGAACTTATTCTAATGTGCCCCCACGTATGCTATCTATGATATATCCCGAATCAATGCTACAACACCTCTCTACAATATCTCAGTGTTTATATGGTAGTATTCATATAAAATAAATAATTCACTGTAACCTAATTCAGTCTAATAATGTATCATATAGAATTCAGGTGAACTATTCCACAAGAAAAATTGAAATTAACTACAATTTCTTATATTAAGTATTGTAATTATTTACACTATTTATATTTTCACGACGTTTCAGCAGTTTGAATTACCGGCCTTGTTCAGGTGAATAGAATCTCGGATTAAACCCTTTATTTCGTACACCAAGATAGATTGTTATATTTTCACCAGTCATGCCTCTTCCAGATGTATCAGTATAAATGATCTCACTTTGACTCAGTTATCTAACTATTGTCCTGTAGCCAGGTTTTTAAATTTGGGTCAAGTTACTGAAGTGAAGCGTTGGTTGAATCCAGTGACTTGGTTAAAAGAGTTGTGAGTTCAATACCTGTTTACAGCAGAGGTAAATATTCTGTTCACCTGCGTTGTAGTCAACTAGTAGAAAGTTAAGTTAAAAGGAGATCACTGATACTAAGACATCTGGAAAAGGTATGACTGGTAGAATAAGAAAAGTCTACTCCGGTTAAGGAAATAAAGTTTTCAGGTGGAAACTAAAATAAACTGAAGAAGGTTGGATGGAGTGTGTTACGACTAAACGTCGTTAATATGACAAAAAAGATGAGGACAACAGTCTTAACAATGTTAAATAAATAAAATATATTTCGGTTTTGTCATTCACACATACTAACTTTACCGATATATAAAAATACTTAATTCGTCTTTTGTTTAAATACGCTTGACACGATTTATTTTCCGTTACTTATACATACATTCCTTTACTTATACTTATATCTTGTGTCTTTATTACACGTAGCAAACACACTTAAACAGACACAAGTTTTCCTCTTCATTTAATATACATCTAATGCTTTATTACACGTGACATGTATCTGACCAGTGAAACAATATCTCACTCAACATACTGTCTATATGGAATGTTAAAAAAATATTTTTAAATCATTCATCTTTAAAACTCTCTGAAGAAGCTTGTTAAAGTGAAACATGTAAGAATAAAGACATGTTTTGCTACTTTTTCTTTACTTAATCTATTTATCTTGTCGGATTTCGATCCATATATTAAACTTATACAATATAACCAAATAGAAAATAGAGATATCTCATAGGTAAATCATTTTAATTCGATAATGTGGACATCAACTTAATATTTTTCGTAATGTATAATTTTAAATCATTAAACATTATTGATGAAAACTGAAATACACGGATTTTGAGAAAGAAAAATAATAACAGAAAGACATCAAAATCCACGGAGATTTTTTTCCTATATTACTCGTTTGTACTTAGTTTGATTTGTAAAGTAAAAAAGAAATAATTAGAGGATAAGTAAATGTTGATAAGATTACGAGGGTCAAAATACACTGCCAGAAGCCCCCAATCAGGTTTACCACCCACTCTGCTCAGGAAGATCGGGGATCGTACACGCCGGACCTGGAACATATTAATATACATAAATTTCTTTTACGGATATTTCATGTATATTAATATGTTCCGTAACATTCTATATGGTGTTTTATATATATATATATATATATATATATATATATATATATATATATATATATATATATATATATATATATATATATATATATTATATATATACACAAAATCGCACTTGTACACGCACAGGTCTGTAATTACAAAAACACGCCGTCGTATTTCTCGGAAGATATCTTCTGCTTTGTCGGATTTTTTTATATCATCGAAGGTAGAGGTAAATATCTAGATAAAGCAAGGAAGATACCTTAACGGAGAAAGTAAATACATCTTTTAGAGTAGCTAGAAATGAATGGAGAATAAGACGATGTATGACAAAGGAGCGAATTTGGTCACAAAAAACGAGGAAAATATTATCAGAAGAAAATAAGCCTAAAATATACATAGCCTACTATAAATAAATTCAACAGAAAGAATAACATTTTTTTCTGGACAATACAGGAATATAGCTGAATAGATATCGTCAAGTGTAGTCTTGTATATAAATGCATGCATAAACAGTGCTTATAAATATCTCTGCGTTGTTTTTTATCGTGTTTTCTCGTTTGTTGGAGAAGATTTCATGACTCTTAATTTATGATGTAAACATAGGTTGATGCAAATTCGGTCAACTTATTGAAAATTGAAGCATAGAATAAACATTGTATTAGAAGATAAAACAAAATACTATAATGAACATGCACAGGGTTGATAAGCCAATAAAAACGAATCAATCAATCAAATACCTTATAATGGGTTCTTAACTTTTATTTGCAAAATTTATTATCAGTATTATCTTTATTAATACAATCCGTCATTGTTATTATTGTTTTTGCTTTTATTAGATAAGTGTAGCAATATATCTATTTATTCTCTTTTGTGGAAAGAAAATAATGTTATATGTTCATCATCATTATTTTATATTAACTAAAATGTACATTCCCAGATACTTATAAAATAATGCACTGCGCTAGTATTGACAATTTCATATCATAATGCCTGATTTTGAGAATGTTTTGTCTTACCTTGAGTCTGATTTTTCAGAGATTTTTGTCTTAATTAGAGCCTGTTATTAGCCCTTTAAACGCATAAAAATGATCTAGCCTGAATCAGAGATAGGATATATATATATATATATATATATATATATATATATATATATATATATATATATTACTTTTTTGTAAATTATGTTGCCTCGTAAATTTTGAAGCATCATGTATTTTATTTGTAAGACTGAAGGTCACTTTGACATCCCGCGAAGAACTTCGGTAATTATGTGCATTCATAAAGCAGAATACAATGTACAGTTCCAGGTGCCATAATGGGTCCGAGCCGGAGATGTTATAAATACAGATATCATTACTAAACACCAGAGGGAAGTTTTACATGCAATCTCTTCAAAGAAAGATTTTCTAGTTAATATTGTGACGATAGTACGGAGACTACTAATAAAAATATTAAAACAAAATACCAAACAAAAAATAGTATTTAATTTATAGAATATAATATTGAAAAAATAGTTATGCGAATGTATTTCTGATAAGTGTTTGTGCAAAAATAAGCTGATCAGGTAAAATTTGCATTAGAATATTCGATTCGTAATGACCTGGTATATGATAGCTCAATAAAGTTGGAACCATTTTACAAGAGAAAGGGATGGAATGCTGTTTAGCTGATAATCATTAAATAAGAAACGTTTGATAGGAAATCTGATAAACTGTATTTCCCCTACATATATGCAAGACACATAAAAACCTAAGATAAAATGACTCTTGATATAAAGGAATATAGTTGTATTAATTTTCCCGAGCAAATTAAAGAAATTTGAACGATGAATATTGATAATGATTTTCTCCGTTTTCAATTCGGTATTTACAACAATTTCGGTTCCGGCAACTATCAAATACAGTTGTGAGTTTTCTATTCTTTATCTTCATCGTTATTCATATCTCTGATTTTAAAGGAAACGTCCTCTTTTGCACAAGGAATTATAAAATAAGTAAAGTGTTTATTTCATTGTTGCGATTATTACTGAACTGGCCCTTTTATGCAGGTAGGGATCGTCATCTCGCAGTTGCATCACTGTCTTTGGCAGAGTGCGACTCCGTTGTATCTCTGTGCCAGAACAGACATGCATATGAGAAAAAAATATTCTTTGATGTGTCCTGTCCCGGAGAACAGTGTTCCCAGGCTGCACCAACCCATTGCTTCAAAGATGTGGATAGGGGAACGTCACCGAGGCCAGCGCGAGCGAGATGAGCTGTGACTGGGCATTTTTTAAACTTTTGCCCGTGAACAAGAGTTCGAGCTTCCCACATTAAACTTCAACCTTGTAACGCATGATGCTCTAGTTGGGGAGATGCTAAATATCCATTGCTGCTATTATTGTCTAAAAAACTTTTCTTCATTCTCTGTCAAGTGAGATCCCAAATCTTTACTTAATTTTTTTAGTTTAACTTAGCTTCACCTCTTTCCTGAGATACCTAATGAGGAAGGAAGACCTGGTTAATTTAATACCAACAGGACGCATAGAAAAAAACGCGAAACAGGGGCAAGCAGCGCGATACCTACTAGATAGGTCCGAGCAAATGGATGTCGGAGCGACGTTTGGAAGAGATATCAAGAAAAAATATATTGAGAGCGACAAGAGACAGAGCCAAGTGATCGCGTAGTCCTGAAGGGACACGGGCACATGATGAAGAAGAAGCACTCATATTTAATTATTCGTTTATTATTACAGTGAGTATTATTTTCATTTAGAAATATTAGTCGTTTGTTTTCAATCAATATAAGAAATAGTCACTTGTTTAAAGACAAATAAGCGATCTGTATCATTTTGTGTAGTCATTTCTAACCAAGCAAGGCGATAATGTCACTAAGGGGCAAGAGGTTACTCTAAGTGAACGAGAATGAGAAAACATTAGAGAGAAGAAGGAACAAGTATTCAAGATGACTCACAATGGCAACCGTAGTAGGATGCTTGAATTCGAGGTGCTAATGAGGAGGCATGATTAAATTAATTGACATGAAAATATATGTAAAAAAGACAGGGGCATGCCACACCACGACGGTGTGAAATTCACTGAAATCTATCAAAGAAAAAAACGAAAATTTACAGTTTCAAAATCTCTTCCATTGTTGAATCAGCTGATATTATTCTTCATTAGAATTGATCTTTTGAAATCTAAGAATCTTTCTTTCGACAAATGCCAGATTTTTGTTTTCATATATCTTTCAAGTATGTAAATTTCCCTGATCCGGAAAGAACCATATATTTTGATCTGTTTTTGTCGTAAAATTTGATATCAATTATGAAGATTATATAATGACCATTTAGTAACTTTCTTTTGCGTAATATTGGGACGACTTTTACAACTGGTATGAAGTGTCAAGATAATATTGAATCAATTCTTATGTCTGCTGCTAGGAATATTGGTTAACTCTATCGTGTTAGACAAATTTTCTCTCCTGAATCTGTCTTACATATTTTAACTCTACTTTTAGTCAACGTATTGAATACTACTGTCACATCTGGTCTGGTGGTTTTGAGCCGGTAGATGGTGGAGCGGGGTTTGGGAGAGATACAAAAAGATAAAGAAGAAAGACCTAAGATAATATTAATAACTTATTTTAATATTACTTAATATACTGCTATATTCACTAATTCAACAAGACTAGCATCATCGTGAAGAAGGTAGAAAAATGGATTTAGCGGTCATCGATACAGCAAAGCGATCAGAAATAAATATCCTATAAAACTACAAGAAAAGATGTCCACGAAAAAACCTGAAGATCAATAACACTGAGACCAAAATAACTACAGTAATAACGAAAGATTCTTCATAAATGCTAAATAATGTAATAAGGAACTGGAGAATTTCGGAAAAAGCAAAGGATCAGTCATTCATTTGTTATATCCGTGATACACGCTTGGGCGATCATGCCTCTTTCGATTCTATACTAACTGAGCAGTAGGAGGCCTTTTTTTGCTGCGGTAAACTGGTTGCCAACCAAGGCTTTAGAACCCAGTTTGTCCTGCTATTCAACCGATAACTAAAGAGAAAAGAGTTGAACTAATACCTTTCCCAAGGGTAATTACGCGTGAGTTAATGCAACGAATTCAGTTGGAATTTGAACACGACTCTCCGATTTCTAATTCCGTGTCGATATCCATTGCCTAATATTGTACATCTGCATGTAGTAAGAAACGAGATAATGTTGGAAAAATACTAAATGATACAGTGCTCAAATTCTGTTTGATGGCGATGCTTCTATTTTGAGTAGAATAATAGTGAATAAATCCATGTTAAAATTGTCCATTATTTCATGAGGTCAATTAATCCCTTTCTTTGGTGTGGGCTCCACCTCAATTTTGTTTATCCCTTTCCAGCTCGGTCTAAATTATTAGTAGTTTGCATATTTTCATTAATTTTAAAGTTTCAAAAGTCTATGGATAGAGAGTATTTTTTCAAAATATTTCCAATACGTTGTTCGCCAATTTATCACGAATGGCTGTAATTTAGACGTTAAAAATGAAGAAAAAAGGTATACTGTCGAAATATTGTTATTTTTACTTCTTATTCTGTTGAGTTATCTTGGTTATTCATAAATTCACGACAGCCATCACGGCCCTGAATCGAGGTCGGAATATCATTGGAGTGGCATTCTTTGTGATAGAATAGTTGGTGAATGTAGGTGGCTATTGAGTGACCAACACACCTTGCTCCATGGCTAGGTGTCCAAAGCAGTAAAATATTCGTGAGTTCTTGTTTTGCTTGGCAACAGTTTCCTGCATTAAATTAAGATTCTAAAAACATCAGCGATGGATGCATAGAGATCTAATTTAGTTGAATTTTGTCATTAGGAACTGTTAACTATAGTTCTCAGTATCTGAGTCTAGCATCCATCAAACTTACATAGTAAGTTTACAGTTAATATCCAAGCAACAACACAGCATCTCCGTTTAAGTTTTTATAGATATCTAGATTACATTCGTTTTATTCAAGGTTACCCAGGTTTTGACTATGCGATTTTTTACATCCATTTCAGTAGAATCTTCCTAGCTTCCTAGGTAAAAAATATTCGACAGATTTCATTGATTCACCTGATTGAGCTTGTAGTGAGCCTTTCTGCCTGAACTTCATAAATTCATACTTGGAAGCGAGACTTTGTGATGAACTCAAACCGGGATGATAATGATTATCGAGGGAAATTCTCTTTAGGAAGTCAAGGGTGATAACAAAGAAAAAGAAGTTTTGTGAAGTAGTTTTCGCACTGAAAGCTATAAGCGTGCTATGTCGGTTGCTAATCGACTTAACGCATACAAAATTTTAGGAACTTGGTAATCTTCCACTGAAAGGTGACTCCTTATTACTCGGCTAACTGCCGACTAATATCAACTGCCTAGTAATTCTGCTGAACTCTACTAAAACTCTAAAGAACTCTCTAGAACTTCTAAGAACACCTATGAACTTCCCAAAACTTCTCGAGTTAACTTCCTGTTAACTCTTATTAATATAGGAGGGAGAGTCCGTTATCTGAGGAATAGGTTTATTTCACCATAACAGAAGATCAAATGTGTCTCCCTGAAGGATTCTTGTTTTGATAACAAAGAAGCTGGTGTCTCCGTCTGGGATATAATGAAATATTTTTTATATTTTAATAGCATTATTATATCCGTAAATCTCTTATGTGAGGTGTGTCATATTCCAGAAGGATACCCATGAACAGAATCGACGGCTTTAGAGAAATCTACAAAATGTAATTAGGTTTTAATTATTTACCCAGAGAACCTCAATAATCAGCAGAAGAGTCTGGATTGTGCGATACTTTATTTATTTTTACAAAACCCGTTTTGATTTTTCGGAGGACTTCTCTACTTTCGGTTATAATCAGTTGCCGTCTATCCATCATTTTCTGGCATCTCCATTATATATGGTGTTATAAATTTGAAGTAGAATATTGCTGAAATGCTGAGTTCTACTGCTTACTTAGTTTTGGTCTTTTTTATAAACGTTTCAATTTTAATATCAAAAAATTTTCAATGATTTACATGAAATCAGCATCTAAAATATCACCTAGATTTCCCGAGCGAACATTAAATTGGTCTCGCCATTTATTCAGACCTCCATCCAGAATATTGGCATTTAACTTGGGGTTATTTGTTGACTGATCTCGTTGACAGATTTTCAAGGAATAGCAAGAGCAGAGTATATGAGCTGATTGTTTCTTGGATGTATAGGTTGCGATGTGCAAACTGCTATCATTTTATATTTTTTCAACTTTTGCGCATGCGCTTATTTATTTTGTAAACTGAAAAGTAGAATAGGATCGTTTGTTGAACGTCTGTGAGAAGAAAGATCCCCATGATGCAATTCGCTCGGTTGGAAATATGGAAACTGCATGATTCACTCCTTGGGATTTGCGTCGAAATCTCTAATACGAACATTTCAGAGGTTTTGCTGAGGATTTGGAAAGAATTGGATGAGATTGATGGTGATTATGTAGTTGTTTAAAGTGATTACAAGTACTGATGACGTTATTTTTTTTATTCATCTTTGCATCAACACGAAGGATTACATCAAACTTTTTGTGAAGACAGTGCTGCTCTAGGTCAGGCAATTGGCTTCTGGAAGACCGTATGTGTGAAAACAGCTCTCTACAACATGCCACATGAGCAGGAAAATACAGTCATGTTTGTTAGACAATTTATGCAAAACTGTCACATCTCACATCTGTGGACTTAACTGCCCAGACTGTAACCACTTATACGCAATTAAGCGAGAGACCAACAAAACTCCTTGTAACACCAAAGATGAACTGAAGGCAAGGATTATGGCAGCATTTACCAACTTAAACAAGTAGACCGTCTAGAAGAGATGCAGGAGATTACGATATTGTCTGGAGATCTTGGTTGAATCCAATGGCGATTTAATTGACGGAATTTATTATTTAGTATTTGAATATATTGTTTCTGTAGTTTTGCTTCGCTTGGAATGATAAAAAGTTACCAAACAATACACTGAAAGAATCCATAGAAATCCCAACTTAAGGCATATACAAATATTTCCTGATAAGTACAGCACCACACTAAGAGAAACTTTGTCCATATAACGCAAGTGATGTTACGGGAGGTAGAAAAACAAAAGAAATGTAGCCATAAGAATATGACATTATATGCCTTAGGTATTTCCGTAGACTTGGTTCGTAGAATGACCATAGCAGAAATCGAAATAATAATAATAATAATATGAAGAAGAAGAAGAAGAAGAAGAAGAAGAAGAAGAAGAAGAAGAAGAATGGCATATTTAGTAGTAAATCAAAATCGGGTACTTATTCTTTGTTGTCGTTCAAATTCTCAGCCTTGAGAAAATCACAGTCTTTGATAAACTAATTGAGAAAATTTAGCTCCGCAGTGAACTTTATCTTCCATTTATTTCTATTGATATTTACATTTTTTAGACTCAAAAGATTCTGTAGAAGCAATTATTTATTGTAACATCCAAGGCTGGATATTCTTTGAATATATTTGCTTCTACAGTATTCCATCCTTATTGGTCATAAGTGGATTGAGCAATTTGTGAATCAAACCTAATTAGATTTTCTGAATGTATTTGATTTGTCAATGAATATAATTATCATCAGTATCATTTTTATTTAGGTTCATCATCAGTACTCGCTTCTGAATTAGAATTATCAGCTTAGGTTTTCATTCACACTCAGTCGAAGATTATATCATCATGATTATTATAAAATCATCATCATATTTTTATATAATTAATATATGGTATTTAAATCCACCATAGGAAACATTCACCCTATCAACTTCAGTATAGGAATGCCTCCAACTAATGACATGACTCCATCGCATAAATACATAACCATGGCTACATACACAACTGTAGATTTTGTCCCATTCAGATGGTTCAACAGGCTTGATTTTGAAGGATATCGACTTGTGAATCGTGGTAATAAACGTAAAACTAGACGAGGTGCTTATCTAGATAAAATCTCAATATGTAGACAATAGTGATAAAGTAATGTTTATCACTATTTTGACAAATGTAATTTTAATGCAGCTTCCTGTCGAATAATCAGAGTCACCAGAAAAATGTAATGAAAACCCGGATTACTCTTCTCAAAATGTTTAATGTAGACCTTCGTGTTGAGTTTGTGGTCTTATGCGAAGATAAATGAAGGAATAGCGTCACCAGCACTTGTGATCACTCTAAGCTCCTTCCTAATCACCATTAGTTCTGAGTTACAATGCAACATTCTTCTTCTTCTGTGTGCCCTGTTTCTATCAGGACGTAAGCGATCTTGAATTTCTACGTCTCCCTATCCCTGGTGGCTCTCAGCACGCTTTCTCCTGTTACACCATGCAGCCCTCGTTCCATTATCCACCTGATTAGATCCATCAAATATGTTATCCGTTGTTTTTCTCTGTCTCTTTTTCCCTCTATCTGGCCTGTTAGTACCAGGTTCTCCAAGCCTTCTTTCCTCATTGCATGCCCTAGGAAATTTAGTTGTCTCTTCCTGATGCTCAGTATTAATTTCCTTTTCGTTTTCATCATTTCTAAGATCTCATTATTGCTTATATGCTCGATCCATGATATTAGCAGCATCATTCTGTAGAACACATTTATGTTGCTTCAAGTTTTTCGATCATCCGTGTTGATATTTTCCAGCATTCACTGCCATATTGAAGATCTGACATCATATAGCAATACAGTACTCTCTTCTTTGTTTCTAACGAAATTGTTCTGTTTCTTAATACTTTACTCAACTTCTGGAGTGCTTCCTTTGCTATGCCAATTCTCCTTCGGATATCTATGTAGCACTTTCCGTTTTCTGTTATAACAGATATTTAAATTTTTGTGCCTGCTTGATTCTAGTATCCCCGACCTGTATTTGGCATATTAGGCTGCCCTTTTTACTGATGAGCATGCATTCGGATTTCTTGCAGTTTATTTGTAGTCCTTTATTATCACTCTCTTCAGCTACCTTCTGTAGGAGGTCTTGAAAAACTTGACTCAAAAATCAAAGTTTGTGTTACCTCCTGCACAAAAAATGGTTTAAGAAAAGTATTTCTTGAAAACAATTAATTTTGTTTTTATGATTCAACGTTTTTTGTAATTATCGTAGTTAATATCGAGATTTAGATCCGTAATAATAATAATAATAATAATAATAATAAACATGCATATTATTTCGATATTTTTAATGTTTCTTTTATTTATTTAGAAGAAAAGTTGGATTCCAACAACATTTTGAGGAAACCTCGTGCTTGATAATGAATAATGTCTTTTTATGAAGTGGACTAAATTTTAAATACAACGAACACACACACACACATGCACGCACACATACACGCACACATACACAAACACACACATATGTGTGTGTACATCAATATCAACACCCAATTATTTCTGCCTGTTTCATGCTAAACACAATCGTCAGACTTGAGTTTTCGAATATAAGAAAATGTCAATTCCCAGTGTTGATTTCAATGTCTACTTTCATGTTTACATACGTTCTATCCTGATATTGAGCATTTTAACCCATAATATAGTATGCCTTAAATGTATATTGTATCACACACACACACACACACACATACATATATGTATATATTAGTGAGAGAGAATGTGTTTATAATAAAACATAGGGGACTGCAACACATGAGCTGTTGTTTCGGTACAACATATAAGCACCTCATCAGCCAGTGAAATATTCTTCTGTTAGGAATCGTTCTACATAGAAATTTAAAAACAACAATGTTGTTATCATATTCAGTCAATTAATTGGAGGTGATTGTAGAAGGAAAATGTTTGGACTAAATTAACCAATAGATCGTAAGGTAATGATTGGTAGGGAATGAGTTAATAAGGTGGGGAGGGGTAGAGAATGAGGATGTCGTGGAAAGCTAGATTATTTGGTGCTAGTTATGAAATACTTGAGTGTATACAATTGTATTATGACATGTAGGAAATGTTGTCAAATGTGTTAGTGGAACGGTTAAAATTTATTTATTAAATTTGTTATCAGTTAAAGAGGTGGAACTATTATACGAACGGAATTTTTTTAAAAATAAGTAAAAAATATGTAAACGACCTACCTGGTAGATAATATATCAGTTAATTGAAACACATTTAATTATCAGAAGTTGGAAGAATCAAAATATTATTGCAAGGTTTTAGATTATGGAATTTAGTTATATTATAGTAAAAATAGATTAACTATACTTTAGTGTATACACAAAAAAATGACGGGAGTTAAAAGTTACTTCGCTAAGTTTGTTAAGCCAATTCAATTAAAGGAATTTATTAAATTGAAATTTTTCCTAAGATTTAAAAAACATGGTTCATGTAAAGATTTACTGGTTCTCATTTTTAAAATATAGAGGTAGAGATAGAGGTTTTATTGAATTCTTTTCATTGGCAGCAGTATGTAGTCAGTGATGTGCTATTTTAGTAAACCCTAATATTAAAATTTAAATAGTGCTGATACCAGTGACTATTAAATGTGTTCTTTGTACATAAAATATAAAATATATTTAGTGTATGATTTTCTAGGATAGAAATAGTGTATACGTAGTTATTGAGATCGTAGACATATCTTTTGTAATGGACAGTGTGTAGACTATATAGTCACTTAGACGTTTTATTTTATAATGGACAAGGGATAGTGAATATATTACTATAAATATTGCTCTACTTAGATTTGAGCACCATTCAAAAATTTCTACAAACAGTGGACTAGTTAACCAATTTTTGTACTAATCCTAATATATATATATGATTTTCTATGATAGAAATAGTGTATACGTTAACTACTGAGATAGTAGACATGGCTTTTGTAATGGACATGTAAACTATAATGTCAGTTAGACGTTTTATATTAAAATGGACAAGGGAGAATATAAATATTACTATAAATGTTGCTCTACTTAAATTTGAGCATCATTCAAAAATGTAAATTGCTAAAACAGTGGAGTAGTTAACCAATCGTTGTACTAATCCTAATATATATATATATATATATATATATCTATATTAGCGGTGTGAACGAACACACATAGATAAATCTACCATCCGCCCGTATATTGAATACTGCTCTCACATCTGGTCGGGTGCTCCTGCTACTCTCCTCGGGCTTCTTGACAAAATACAGCGGAGAATCTGTAACGTAATCGATACTGACTTGGCAGACCGGCTGCAACCACTCTCTCACCGGCGTGACGTGGCTTCCCTGTGGCACTTCTATAAATACTTTCACGGCTTCTGTTCCGATGAACTTAGATCATTGGTGCCGCCTAGGTACGAATTGACACGAGATACTAGATTAGCAAGTAGGTCCCACACTTTTACAGTGAAGCAGATAAGATGTAACCGTAATTTCTACTCCAACAGCTTCTTTTCTCGCGCTTTCCACCTGTGGAATTCCCTTCAACATGCCTAATTTACCGACAGCTACAATCTCCAGGAGTTTAACTGTAAGGTCAATAGACACCTCATATCACACTAACTTGCATCTATCCTCCCAACACTCTCACCATCTACCCAACCCTCATTCTCGGTATCCTTACCCATCTAGCACCCTCCTTCTGACACTTCCTATATCTAACCATCCTTTCTCATCACTTTCCCCGCCTATGTACCCCCCTGCGCAATTATGGCAGTGGAACGATTATAAAAAAGAAGTTGAAGAATATAACTAAAAGGAAAGCTCTACAAAAGTTATAAATCAAACAACTGACAATATAATGAAAATTAATAGATTATCTTTAACAAGACATTTTTAACTTGAATGCATTTATTCTTTTATTTTTTATTCATTTATTTATTTATTTTTGTTAATAACTTAGTACTTGTGTTAATTATTTTGGCATTCAAGGTTCGTTTTGACTTATACTAAATTAAAACTTAGTAAATTTCAGTTACTATTTTTTTTTCATTGGAGTAGATAGTTTCTACTATAGCCCGGTCTGACACTGCACCCATTTCTTTTGAACAAGAGTAGAGGTGATTGCCTTGTTTAAGAAGGGGTTCCCGGTTCATCCCCCTTCTTCGGTGTTAGTGTTAGTTCAGCTGAAAGCTCTTTGCAGTTACTGAGTATGGTGGCAATGTCTTTTCATTCTGAGGGTACCGGGTTGGCAGTTTCTTGGTTGTGCTTCCGACTGGTAATTAGGAGCACGAACTCTTGCGTAGCGTCTTGAGAGGCTGCTCTGAACGACAGTTGAATAACACCGGGTTCTTGTAGTGCCATATCGCACATGGACGGGCGTCCCTGCATGAACCTGAAGGCCGCATTATGTTTTAGGCCGCGCCAGTCTCCATCCTTCGAATGCTACAAACAAGTGACCCACTGATTCTACTCTAGACCTCTCCTTAACTAAATCACTATGAAAGAAAGCAAACATAATAGCAAAACTAAATCAGCTAGTCAAAAAACGCCCAAACCTGTCTTTTTCACAAACATACGAGGTATCCGCACTAACTTTCACAGCGTAGAATCATTCCTTCACACTAACTCACCTGATATCTTAGCCCGATGTGAAACTAACCTTGACCCTTTTATCCCTTCTTCTTAGTTTTACGTTCCAGGTTACCTTCCCCTCTTCAGGAAGGACTCCAATGTTCATATGCATGGGTTTGGCGAACACCTCCCCCTAGCTAGGGTGACATCTCTTTAATCCCTAGATCATTCTTTCGTGTGCTTCCGCCTCTCACTTCTAAGCTCGATTAGCTATCTCTTCTTTCTCTACCGGTCCCCTTCCTCCTCTGACTGTTCGTAACTTGACAGCATCTCTGACAAAGCCATTTCTTCCCATCCTTCTGCCAAAATATTTGTGTTTGGTGACACAAGGTCGTTGACAGTGTTATCCAGCCAAGTGGCTGGATAACACTGTCAACGACCTTGTGTCACCAAACCTTCCACACTATGAATTTTTCAATCACCCAATCCCTTACGCAAGTGGTGGACTTCCCCACACATTTCTGCGACAATTCTAACGGAAGGGACTCACTACTAGACTTCTGCTTCACTTCTATCCCACACTCTTGTACTACCAGACAGCTCTGCACTCTCGGAAACTCTGACCACACTGTAGTTTCCCTCAACATTTCATTCCACTCCCACCCTACCCAGGAAACCCAGACCAGTAGAATTCATTCCGAGACTTCCCATGGAACAACGTTTTTAGTCTTCCCGTCGAAGGCTGTGCATCCGAGGTCTCTCCTGGGTTAAGGATGGCATCAATGCTTTCATACCTGCCAGGAAATTTCAGGTTAAATCTCATTTCTCTTCATGGTTCTCGACCGCTTGCTCAGCCGCCATTGCCAAACGGAATAATTTCTTCCGGCTCTATCGTAGCTACGCGTCGGACCAAAACAGGCGCCTTTTCGCCTCAGCTCGTAATAAGTCTAAAAAGATACTTAATGAGGCTAAGATGTTGTTTGCTGCCAGAATGAAGCAACGCATAGCATCCTCTAAGTTCGGCGCCAGAGACTACTAACGACTCTGTAAAAGAGTGCTTAACAAGAGTAAGTCCTCAATACACCCATTAATCAATAGATTTGAGGTCCTCACCGCTTCAGCGGACAAGGCTGAATGTTTGCTCGTAGATTTTCGAAAAATGCCAGACTGGATTCAACTGTAGTTTCTACACCCGACTTCCCACCTAGAACTGAGGCTCAACTGAATGACGTATACATTATCGCTAGTCTCAAATATAATCTCAAAACTTGACCCTCACAAAGCGAATAGAGGGGACGGAATCCCAATCATCTTGAAGAAATGTGCCCTTGAACTCTCCTCTGGCCTTTCTAAGCTCTAAAACTTCTGCCTATCTGCTTCCTGCTTTCATGCCTGTAGGAAGTCCTCCTCTGTAGTTCCTATATTTAAAATTACTTGAGAACCCTCGGACCTTGCAAATTACCGCCCTATCAGCCTTCTTCCGATTTTGGAAAAGTGTTCGAAGCCATTATCAACGCCTAGGTGGTTCAGCATCTCACAGCACACAGGCTCCTCCCGGACAAGCAGTATGGTTTCCGCTTCTCCAGGTCTACTGCTGATATGCTAATGACCATCACCGAATATATATATACAGGCTCTCGACAAGAATGGCGAAGCCCGAACCGTTGCCTTGGATATCACTAAAGCTTTCGACAGAGTTTGGCATGCTGGCCTTCTCTGCAAACTGCGGAGCTATGGTATAGCTGGACATTTCTTTGACCTAATCCAGTCTTTCCTCTCTAACCGCACATTGAAGGTGGTATTAAACGGACATGTCTCCCAGAACTACCATACGAACGCGGGTGTCCCTTAAGAGTCTATCCTAGGTCCTACACTTTTTCTGATCTACATTAATGATCTCCCTGATACCATAAGACCCCAAGTAGGTATGTACGCCGATGACACCACAGATTACCCTCGCCTTGATCAAAAATCTGGTGTGGGCTACAAAGCTAACCTTGCAACCGAGCTTGAAAACGATTTGTAGTGGACTGGGGTAAGAAATGGCTCGTAAATTTTAATGCTTCTAAAACGAAGCTGCCATCAATTAACCATAATAGACAATCGCACCTACCTCCCATTAGCATGGACTAGGCTTGCCTCACAGAGAATAAAACACTACGCCTTCTTTGTCTCAATCTTTCAGTGGACCTCAAGTGGAATGAATATATCGAATACATTGCTAAATCCGCTGCTATGAAAGTCGGTTCTCTGTGCAGGGGCCGGAAGCTTTTTCCGTCTGAATCTATCATGACATATATAAATCTACCATCCGATCGTGCATTGAATACTGCTGCCACATCTGGTCGGAGGCCCCTGCTATTCTCCTCGGGCTTCTTGACAAAATACAACGGAGAGTCTGTAATGTGATCGATACTGATTTGGCAGACCGGCTGTAGTCTCTATCTCACTGGTGCAGCGTGGCTTCTCTGTGTTTCTTCTATAAATACTTTCACGTCTTCTGCTCCGATGAACTTAGATCACTGGTACCCCCTAGGTACGAATTTGCACGAGATACTAGATTAGCAACTAGGTCCCACCCTTTTACAGTGAAACCGATAAAATGTAACCGCAATTTCTACTCCAACATTTTCTTTTCTCGCACTCCCAAACTGTGGAATTCCCTTCCTCATGATTGCTTCCCCGACGGCTACAATCTCCAGGAGTTTAAATGTATCAATAGACACCTTCTAACACACTAACTCGCATGCATTCTTTCAAACACTCTTCCCATCTACCCAACCCTCAGCCTCTGTATCCTTACCCGTCTATCAGTCTCCTTCTGACATTTCCTATATCTAACCATTCTTTCTCTTTACCTTCCCCGATATAACCCCATACGCAATAGTGGCAGTGGAATGCCTTGCTCGGGGTGAAATGATTAAAAATAACACATGTATTGATTTTGAAATCAGATATTGATTAATTACTTTTGTCATTATTCCACTACCAACTACTTCACTATATGCTTCCTAGTTTATTCAAATAAATGGGCCAAATAATTTATTGCCTATAAATAATACATTATTCACTATTTACATGAAGATATACTCTCTAATATTTGAATAAAATAACGCTGTTCAGTGGGTACAGGTGCTTTTTTTCTATGTTCCTTTTATCCTGGAATAAAAAATATACATGAGTTGAATTTAACATTAAACTGCTGCTAACTCGATAGAAATATCGTGTCCATCGCTAACTACAGAAAACAGATAGTGGCTAACATTGGTAAAATTTGATCCAAGGACAACGATATCGATTCCTGTGAATAGCAGTTTCCAGCTGTCTACCAAGATCACATTCATTATCGATATATACAGTACTTAGCTATGTCTTCTAGAAATGTAAAATCTTAGAATGGGAAAAGAAAGAAATAATGATACAAAATGTATACTATTTATCCTGTAATCACTAAACAATAACATCAACGAGTGACAAACAAATCACTTAAATTAGCTTTCCTGTAAAACATCCCTAACAACAGTCTTATCAGCTCGGCTCTAATTCCTATACAAGATGCGGATTTCTTTATTTTAATTTAGTAAGAAACCTACTGGTGAATTTAACAACCAACCATTTATTTAATTATCGTATGATTTACGTTTCAATTCAATTTAGGGATCAGAACTATTTAAGTCCACCACCGCCTCATGATCTATCTGATTATCTAAAGAATGATTACGTGCATTGATTACGAGACATATACACGATGAAATGTATTCAGAATGCTCAAATTGATATTTGAAATTAATATAAGTAAAATTCATTATGGTAATTATAGTGAATATTATTTATTCAATCAAAAAACTTCTCTTTCGTCTTTATATATTTATTCTGAAATTATGTAGTATTATGTCTGTCAAACATTAATGAGTCACCCCTGATGTTAAATACGTCGTTTGATGACATTTGGAAACGTGTCAAGGAATCAACTAACATCTTATTTAATACACTATATACCTACTAGCATTGCTGGTCATTTTCAAAGAACGCACGTATTAATATATTCAATTTAATATCTTTACATACAATGTGCGACAACTGTAACAATTGTTTTTTATTTATGAAATTTTACTGCTCAAAAAACAATTACTGTAATTTGAGACGATTTATAACTATTGTCAAATCAAAATAACATTATTTATTATGTTTAACAAAGTATTTAGCATGTTCAAAAAGCCCTGCAACATGTTCAATAAAATGCTGAGCCCTCTAAGCCATAGGTCTTCTTCTTAATCAATGCGCACAATCTCTTCATGACATCGCGGCGATCCACAATTTTCTTGTCCTCTGTAACGTTTATGTTTTGTCTTTTTAATATTTATTTAAACCCAGTTCCAGCATTTTTTACTCAAGTCCGCCAAGTAGGTTATGCCTTGCTCTTCTCTTGCCGTCTTAACTTTAAATCTGCCCTGCGCTTATCAATTTTTACAAGACTTCTTTTCTCATTATGACCACCAGAAATTTTAAGTGTATCTTTGAGATGCAAAGTTCCTGTCATTTTTGTTGCCAATTTTCTTGTTGTCTTCGTAGTTGCTCACAAGTTTGGTTTATGGTATTCTGAGCATTCTTTTGTAGAAAAATATTTTGTTTCATTTTACACAATTCTTCATATAAAAGGAGATTATCCTGCATTTAGTGACATATTGTAGGATTGATATTATGTAACAGTTTGGTTCTGTTTGTTTCTTAACGATATTTTCTGTTTCTTAATATAATTTCTTAATATATATTTTTTGGAAGAACTCGTTCACTATAAAATGGATTTCTTAATCGCACTTTTCTTCTTCTCTTAATATGCTTCCCAGATATTTACATTGTTGAACCTGTTTCATTCAATATCTTCAATCTTGTTTTTCAAGCAATTATTTCAGCTTTATATATTTTTTATTTTAAGCATAACATTCACAGTGGTTCCTAATTTTCATTGTTTATCATTGTTGAATTGTAAATTATTTACGGTTTTACCTTTTTATTTTCCGTTGTGTCTTCAATTAAATTTAATAGATCTGAGTGTTTAACAACGTCATAAATTTCACTGTTTACTATTTTGAATTTACTTTTACTCCATTTCTAAACTTCAAAATGCAGCTAACACACACACAGATATATTTGATGTTCAACTGCATAAATAATTCTATAATTTATTTTCACCTGTTTTTCATCGTCAGTAATTTTTCAACAACGGAATGACTTTCCAATCACGAGTTTTTACTTCATTGATCTTAAAAGCCATCTGAAATCTAACCAGGTGCTGTTCGAAAGAGTAATGCTATAACTGACTGAACTACTGCAAATATAAAGTAATTTGAATAGCGTTTTAAAAATGTAGAACAAAATGAAGGGAATTTAATACAATTTTTATTGAAGAATGAATTTCCATTATTTGATAAACAAATTATAAAAACTGTTCCTAATTTCCGTAAAAACAGTAAGAAACGGATTGAAAGCAATTGGAGTGATTTGTGTTGAAAAATATTTTGAATATCGTGTTTGAATGACTGAAATGAAACATTGTCAATATACGAGATTGGTCTTCAGGAAAATGTTACTGATTTTGAAACTTGTAATTATAGAATTTAAAATCGAAATGTGGCCACCCTTTGTCTGTTCTATAAATACTTTCATGGCTTCTGCTCAGACGAACTTAAGTCACTGATGCCTCCTCAACAGGTGTTTACTCGTGCAACCAGACTGGCAACTGGATCCCACCCATTCACAGTCAGGTTAGCCAAATGCAGACGACAATTCTACTCTTGCAGCTTCCTCTCTCGCACTTCCCGCCTGTGGAACTCGCTCCCGTATTCTTGCTTTCCTGACGGCTACAACCTCCAGAAATTTAAATGCAAAGTCAATACTCATCTACTAACCACTGGACTCTAGCTGTCTCCCCACCCCTGTATAACCTTCCCTTTCTCTCCATCTATGTATCTGTCATCGCACCTGATTTCTCAGCTTTCTATTGTTCCTTTCTAACTAGTTCGTACTCCTCACTCTTTTCTAATTAATCGTTTTATTTTTATGTAGCCCCCTGCACATCAGTGGCGTTTCTGCCTTGCTCGGGGTGAAATTATTAAAATAAAATCGAGCAGCATTGATCAGGTATGAAGAAATTATGCACTCTAAACCCTATGACACAAAATAATCGAAAAGTAACAGTAACTGTTTTTAAGATGCACAAAACATTCAGTAACTATATGCAACTCATTCCGCGTGCATATAAGATATGAATGTCAATTTAATATGGGAAATAATAATTAATAAATAAACGTTATGAGATGTATATCTTTTCAACATAGTTACCTTGTGTCCAAAGTGAAACGGTCTAAGGGATAAAACACATAAAAACGCTAATGCAATTTGATCATCATTTCAATTCTACATCTTAACAAATATATTACTACAAAAATTGTTTAAATTCTCAGAAAATATTGATGAATAATTCTGCAAAGTGTGGCGATATATGACTATTTTGAAAAATGATAGAACATATCTATTATATTTTTCGTCTCGATTTATAAGATGTGGTATTATCATTAATTACACTGAAACTGGTTTTATAGATGTTGTCACCTTTATCCGAATTTGTCAATTCTGTTGGTCTTCACGGAATATTCAACTGATGACTTTATTTAATCTGCAGTGTAGATGATTCTCATTCCGTTCAACATGACTGGGGACGTCACATGTACTCCTTATTTAATATTGTTCATTTATTTCTCACTCCCTTTGTCCTTTCCATATGAGAGATTGGAAACTCAGTTACTATGTTTCAAATTTCAGGGAAAATACATTAACTTACATGGAACAATATGGAACCTAGAAAGTAGAAATTATGTAAGCTGATGAGACAGCTGTTGCTACTGGTCTACTGCTTTTCCAATTTAACTGCATTCGCTCAGGTTTACCATTTCTATTGCTGCTGCTGTTACATACTGGTTGTCATCTCTCTCTTTTCTTCATTATCGCAGTTTCGTCGAACATTAACCGTAGCTAATAAATTACAGTAATCATCCGAATAAATATGAAGGTTTCAACAATGGTAAAGTTTTATAAAACCATAAAACTGGTCTCACCATTATTTATTCCATATGCTCCTAACCTTAGAATTAAGGTCCCTACACGTTGAAACACGGGTACTTGTATGATTACATGAATAAGCAACGTCGGACTTGGTCAATGCCTAGATGGGTGATCACTAGTGAATACCAAGAGCTAAAGCTTGTACGATCTGGTGGTGTAACTGATAATGAGTCAAAATTCTTAATCAGAGAGCCAAGTTCTACTTCCTGTTGGATTCGTAATATTCATTTACGCTCAAATAAACTAGAGAAAAGCAAGTATTCCTCTCTTTCCCCACCTCAGCTGTTGTTAATTAAGAAAGATTTGTATCTCTAAATCATTATCTACTGAAAGAGTCTTACAACATAATTATATTTTCTAGTTTTGCAAACTTGCATAAGTCGTAGAAAATGAATGAAAGAATCAATCAAACAGTCCTGATGTCAGTTTAAGCTTACACTTTCTTTATTTCCATATATTGTGGCCATTAACTTAAAGTTCGTACTTTCTCGGTTTTAGATGAAAATATGAAACGTTTCCAACAAAATAATTTTTTTTTCAATTTTAGAAATTATAGTGTAATATAACAATCTGGTCCCACCCGAGGAAAGGCTGATGCAAGCGGGGGCGTTTCCGGTCGTTGAAAGGAACGGATGTTTGTTTGACCTTATTTCCGGCAGTAGCGGAAATGGCTACAAGAGGCAAACAGAACAGGTGTCTCTGAGAATTACGTGGGCGTGCGTGGGCGAGGCAAAATCCGGAAGTACCGGTTTGGAGATTATAAAAGACCTCGACGCACGGATTTCAAGACAGAAAGAGAGAGAGACAGAGAGACAGACGAGACCAGACAGAGATCGGCCGGTGAAGAGAGACACTCCCGTCAACCCGTCAACCCCTTAGAGGCGCGCTCTCTCACTCTCTGTTCCCTAGGCTACACGGTTCATCGTCACTAATAAAAATATAATATATTTTTATATATAAGGTGTTTGTTGTTTGTCGCTATATAACAATAGTTCAGATAACTTATATATTCGGGTATAGTACGAGTTCATTATAAGTTTTATGTAAAGAACTATCAGTATAGCCCGGCGTTGCTCGGGTGTAATGAAAGCTTTAAAACTAATCCATGGTGATGGAGCTCAGACTCTTTGGACGTTGGCACGAAATACGAAAAAAGCAATAGCTGTTTCCAGTTAAAGCGAAACCGTAGACTGAAAGAAAAATGAATGGATGTAAGTCCAATTTTGATTTCCTGGTATCGATATCATATAAGTTTTTTTCGTCCTAAACTGAATTTTGAAGGTTATGTAAGTCTTCTGAGTAAATAGTATCATGGTCTGGGACTAAGAACTACAATTATACTTACTTAGAGCCAAACCTGAAGCAAATACTAAAATAAAAGGGATGAAAAATACAGATATACAGGCAGATAGACAGACGCACACACTAACATCTTGCGTTATGTGTGTATATATATATATATATATATATATATATATATATATATAATCTATTTTCTGCACTATTGTATGAACTGCAACCTTGAAACTTCTGAATATCGTTTCTTATATCTTTGTCTATGAGTGTATCAAATTTAATTAAAATCGGACCACTCCTTCTATAACCCGACTTTTTCGATTATCGATTTTCGATATTTATCTAGATCGAGCATGTGACAAAGGATATAAATAAAAAGGAAATTAATACTTAGTATCAGGAAAAGACAGCTAAAATCCTTCGGAGATGTGATGACGAAGGAAAGCTTAGAGAAATTGATACTCACAGATCA
>JBBBDQ010000146.1:2722500-2792500 GCA_037127315.1 Ascarosepion bandense | reverse complement strand
AGACAGAAAGAAAGAAAGAAAGAAAGAAAGAAAGAAAAGACACGTGAAATAATCTGTAAAGGAATGAATCCCAAAATTACAAAATAGAAACAAACAAACAAAGAATAAGATATAACATAAAAAAGAAATATTCAGTGATGGCAATAATGAAAACCCACAGGTAAAAAAAGAAGAAAATATAAATATATAGAAGGAGAAATGTAATTCCGAAAGCATTCTAATAAAACAAAGGAAATTGAACAAAGGAAGTAAGTATTAAAAAAGGAAAGAAAAGTATAATGAGAAATTGAACTAAAAACAAACGTGAGAAAAGGAAAGCTAATTTTATGCGTGAAAGTGAAGAAAATATAAAATATCTGCTCAAATAAAAATGGAGGAAAGAAAAACAGTAAAAAACAGGTAATATCTGCATATATAGTGAAGAAATGTATTTAAGTACAGAAGAAATACAAAAATAAAGAGAGAAAACGCTGTACACATAAAGAAATAAATACTTCAAAAAAACGGAAACAAAGAGATGAAAGAAAGGAAGAAAGACACATAAACATTGAACGGAAACAACTCAGCCTTGAGAGAAAAGACAAATAAAATCCCACTACTCAAGGGATTGTGCATAAAAGCGATCTACAGCGAATATCGGATGTGGAAAAATGAAAGAGAAATAAGATTGACAACAAAGATAGCAAGAAATGAGGAAAGAAGGAAATAAAGAAAATTATGGGAAGAAAGAACAAATGAACTGGAGAAAACAATATTAAAATATTTGAAAAGTGTCTGTTTCTTTACTGAAACGATATGACGGCGTAGATACGATATCAACAATCACTTTTTAATGTTTTGTAACATTTGTTGTTTTTTATGCTCTATTTCTTCCTAGTTTAGATTGCACGTTTTTTCTGTCAAATTATTTATTTATTTTCATTCATTTATATATATATATATATATATATATATAATATTGTTTGAACGATTTTAATCCCAATTGGATATGAACGGGGAAAAAAACAGCAAAATTCTAATAGTAATATATACTGGTTATGTTCAGTGGAAATAAAACAAGGGACAAATGGAAAAATGAAGTGAAACTTCGAGAATTTTTATGTAAAGTAAATAAAAAATATCATTAAGAAAACGTCTACACTAAAAAAACGCCCAAAATCACTAAACACCATCCATTCAAGGAGAGCATAAACCATCGACAACCCATCGCTATCGACGAGGGGGTCGTCGATGTTTCTGTTACTTCAATATTTTTACAGTTAAGGGTGTTGACTTTAGGCAAACTCATTTATCCTTCGGATGGTAGTCTGCCTGCCAACCAAGGCTATAGAATTCAAACTGACCTGAAACCGGAGGAAGAAGAGATTGTTTAATACAATTTTCAATGGTATTTTCGCGTAAGAGAATGCAACAGATTTAACTGGAATTTAAGCTCTGCCGTCCAATTTCTCATTCGGAGCGAATATCCACTGCACTACAGAGGACAAAAACAGTTCAGATTAGCCCTAAAATTTTGCTATGTGAAGTGATTGTCAAGCAGCTGAAGTAATAAGGCATTTCAAGTGTTCAAAAATTAAACACTACCTCGTAAAATCATTCATCAACCAGTTGAATAGATATTATAATGAAAGTTTTGTTTCATTTATTTATTCATAGTACACTTCTGATTTTTTTATTCAATAACCAAATGAGATCAGAGATGAAAATTGTTTAATTTTCATCCCAAGAACGGTATATATATATTTTTGTTGACATTCCGTAGAATTTAGCAACCCAATTTTCCATCAATTTCCATCTAACATCAACTACATTATATTTCGTTTTCTGTTATTCAAGAACTACATTCTTTTACAGTTTTCATATTATACCCATTTAAAAGACATGATATTATTTTAAAATAGTTTTAAAAAATCTCTATCTAACATATAACAGGGTCATCATGTACTTACATATATTTATACGTTCATACATGCAAAAAAATGCACGCATACTTATATAAAGACTCTCAAACAAACCCACATACATATGTATATATAATCACTCTCACATTAACAGATACATATACACACATTTATATACATATGGCATCGTTATATCTATCGCTAGGCATTAGAGAGTTTGGAGCTTCGCAACTTCATGCGATATATCTCTATGTATACCTACACCATATATATATATATATATATATATATTGTCATCCGCCGACAGATCTGTTTCGCCGTATCACAGCCCATCAGTACGGTTAGACTCCGATTGCTTTTTTTTACCGAGGATTGAAATATATGCAGGTACGCATCGCTCATTCAGTAATGAATTAGAGCACTTTGCCTATTGGGCGTATATAATGATAATATACTCGTCAAAAGTCTGCATTCTTCTACCGAGCGCTCATAGCCCAGAGATAGAATCGCCGACTGACGCCAATTCGGTCAGGTTTAAATCTTGGGTTTAAAGCAATCGGAGTCTAACCGTACTACTGAGCTGTGATACAGCGAAACAAATCTGTCTACAGATGACTATTTACGCTCTCACACCCTGATTGAGCATTCTGGAAGAATGGTAGACTTTGAAAAACAGTAGCTACTCTGGCAGGTGTAATATAATAATCTGGACCCACCCGAAGAAGGAAGTGAGGAAGCGGGGGCGTTTTCCGGCCGTTGAAAGGAACGGATGTTTGTTTGACCTTATTTCCGGCAGTAGCGGAAATGGCCACAAGAGGCAGACAGAACAGTTGTCTCTGAGAATTTACGTAGGCGTCGTGTAGGCGTCGCGTGATCGAGGCAAAACCCGGAAGAAACAAGTTCCGGTTTTGGAAGATATAAAAAGACCTCGAAAACAAGGATTCGCCAGAAGTCGAAGAAGAAGCTAGAAGAGTCAGAGTCAGAGCAGGCAGTCAGACTCGACAGACGAGTCTGGGCAGAGAGCCAGACAAGACCAGAGTAGAGGAGCAACAGATACGACGACACCCCCCCCCGTCACCCTGTCAACCCTTAGAGGCGCGCTCCCTCAACTCTCTGTACCCTAGGCCACACGGTCCATCGTTCATTAATAAAAATGTCACTGATATTTTTTATATACACCCGTTTTGTTTGTGGCCTTGTACCAGACAGTTAAATATATAACAAACATCGTTTATTTGGTGCCTACGTGACTTGGTTTTGAAACAACAAAACATTGATACGAACATTATTGGGTTTACCACGACAACAATTGAAAATTCAACAGACTTGAAATTTCCGGAATTAAAACTACCAGATGGAGGGAGAGAAGAAGACGAAAATAATAAAATTCAACCGAATGACAGCGACGATTGGAAAAACTACCAGATAGAAAGAAAAAAAGAAGACGAAAATATCTAGCAGCCGCGACTATAGACATCAACGAAAGGTAAAGTGACTTATTGATTTAATAGTGTGTGTGTTCTCTGCTCGTGTTTATAATAAGTCCAGTTAGAAAAAAAAAATGCATACTTTTGCCGATCTGAAATTAGAGTTGAAAAATGGATTGTTCTATAGAACGGACGGGGTACAGGTTACATGTAGAGAGAGAAACAGAGTCGGCCTGTGAGAGGCAGGTTACATGTAGAGAGTGGCAGGGAACGCCGGTGAGGTAGAGAGAGTATTATGCCTAGCGCGTAGGTTTGGGGTGACGGGGGTGTTAAAATTGACAGGGGTGTTAAAGTGTGTTGAAGTTGACGAGAGGGAGAAAGTTGAAATATTTGCCTGTCTGTGGGTGCGGGGCGTCTGAGTTGATGATTTATTTTTGTTGTTAATGTTTACCATATATATGAAGTGAGTTTATTGGTATGTTGCTTAGTTAATCGTACTTTTATTGAGTAAGTAAAGGAAGTTTCTTCTACTCTTTTAAGTGGATAATTGGATTAACTTGTTGATAGCAATGGTTTTCTTTGGTTTGTGCAAGAAAATAGTTAATATTTCGTAGAATAAATATTTAATGAAATAATTTTGGGTTGTGTCTTAATTTTACTTAAAAAGCGGGATGAACTTTCCATACTACCCAATAGAAATATTGACGAACAACTATTCTCAATGTGATTATGAAGGTCAGTTGTATGGTTGAAATAGTTGAGTTTTTCTGACCAGTACTCGAGCCGAATTAAAAAAAAAAAAAAAAAACAATCGATGTTCTACGTACACAAACTTTCCCCAATTGGAGTATTAGCGTAAAATGGTCCTCTCCATTTTCTCCATTTGGCCTTGTATTGCATGAACTAAATCAAAATTGGTAAACATTAACAAATTATGAATGTAGCTGAATGCTACCACAATAGGAAAATCAGAGAAACGAAAGGGTTCTTTAATTTTGATCTCGTCAACAGAATTTGTTCGTAAACGTTAATTTTTAATCTTTACACAGATATTGTCAAAATTTAAAAATGTTTGTGTTTTGCGTGACATTTCTACAGCATAGAAATGACTTAAATGTTATCGAGAGTTTTAAAGTGTAATTTTAATTATGCAGTTAACAACAGCCAACAAAATCGCCAATTATAAATATATCTCAACATCGTTGCTTGAAAACAACTGCATTGTTTGGTTATTTCTTTGCGAATACACCGATTATATATATTCTTAAAACATTCACCCGCGTCTCAGTGTTTCGCGATATGAGTCAGATATTGAAAAGATATTTTGTTATCAATATGGTGGAATCGGATTATTTGGGGAGATTTGGGAAAATTAAATTAAAATCTAAAACTTATTTACGTGAAAGTACTTCACTTTTTTTTTGCTTGTAACTTTACGCTATGTTCTGGCAATTATAACCAAGATTTGAACATAAAACGGTGACTTGGGAAATATCTTTTGAAGATATATGAATTTCTGAAAACTAGTAAATACCTTGGAACAGATAAATATGGAGAGATTTAGTGAAGGATATGAAGAACTCCCGAAGAAGTTGACGATAGGAGTCATTGCTGGCGTGGTCGGCGTAATAATAATCCTGGGAGTAATAGCCAGGAAGCGGATTTTTAAGTGTAAAAGAAGCAACAGTGCTTCGGAAAAGGAAATTGAGTTATCCGCTGCGAATAGTACTCCGGGGTCAACGGGCGTTCAACTCTGCGTTAAACAGAGAGATGTCAACAAATCAGATATGCTTGGTTTCGAATCCAGAGGAAGTAGTTCACGGAATGGAAAGCATTGTACAAACTAAGGTACTACGAGTTACGGGTCCATTTTTTTTTTTTTTAGACTAAATTAATATCCTCCACAAGTAAATTGCATGCGGATTAACGTTGGAATCAGGATAATTTTCTTCATTTTCTATTGAACATTTCTCGGTCAGACTATGAATGATATGTACAGCAAATTATGACCATTTTTTTCTGTGTTCAAACATAGTATGCTTGAAATTAAATTAAATTAAATGAGGTTACGTGGTAACAATAAACTCGAGCAGAAGCACACAGGGTGTTGGTCAAAGGTCATTTACTCGATGTTAGTTTAGAAACTTGGGCGTAATTACCGCCTATAATCATGTGGATTATGCATCGAAGAGTCTACGCTTATAGACAGAGTCGAGAAAGAAAATGAACATTTTTAAGAACTTTGCCTAATTCTGTGAAAATGGATATTAAAAAAAAAAAAAAAAAAAAAGAACAATGAAACATCGAGCTGGTAGAACAATTTTCAAGATGGATACGAACATTGTCGGGTTGCCGATGTAGGCTCCCCTATATATTTTTTTTTGTTGTTTTTTTGTTTCAGCATGCAGATGTTTTTGTTGTTTTGGCATGCACATGTTTATACAATTGTAGGGCTTGTGTGGCATGGGGAGGAGAGTGAGGATGTTGCGCTTAAAATGTTCTTAGGCGAACATTTTGGAAAATGGGTGGGCGAGGAATGTAATATAATAATCTGGCCCCACCCGAAGAAGGAAGTGAGGAAGCGGGGGGCGTTTTCCTTTCGTTGAAAGGAACGGATGTTTGTTTGACCTTATTTCCGGCAGTAGCGGAAATGGCCACAAGAGGCAGACAGAACAGGTGTCTCTGAGAATTTACGTAGGCGTCGTGTAGGCGTCGCGTGATCGAGGCAAAACCCGGAAGAAACAAGTTCCGGTTTTGGAAGATATAAAAAGACCTCGAAAACAAGGATTCGCCAGAAGTCGAAGAAGAAGCTAGAAGAGTCAGAGTCAGTCAGTCAGTCAGTCTCGACAGGCAGTCTAGTCAGAGTAGACCAGAGGAGCAACAGATACGACGACCCCCCCGTCACCCCTGTCAACCTTAGAGGCGCGCTCTCTCACTCTCTGTTCACTAGACTACACGGTCCATCGTCATCAATAAAAATATAACTCATATTTTTATATATACCCGTGTTTGTCTGTTTATTGGTATACAACACAGGTACGCATCGCTTATTCAGTAATGAATTCAAGCACTCTGGCTATTAGGCGTGTATAATGATAATAAACACGTAAAAAGTCCGCCTTCTTCTACCGAGCGCCCATAGCCCAGAGGTAGAATCGCCGATTGACGCCAATTCGGTCGGGTTTCAATCTTTAAAAGCGATCTGAGTTTAACCGTACTGATGAGCTGTGATACAGAGAAACAGATTTGTCTGCGGATGGCTATATATATATAAAAAGGATTAAGAACGAAGAAAATAACTGCAACTTTCAAAGTATTGATTTAACATTTCTCTACCTTGGCCGATTCCATTGTCTTTTTCCACATTATTTTCTACGTCTTCCGTATCTTCCCATTTCGTCTTTCATTTTATTTTCTTGATTTCTTCCCCCTTTTTTCCCTTTTTTAATATCTTTTACCATATCAGTCAGTCAGTTAAGTGCCATGCGCGATACACGCTTGGGCGATCATGTCTCGAAAGAGACATGACTGACTGGGCAGAAGATTATCCCGCAGTAGGTTGCCATTGCTTTCTGCGGTAGACTGGTTGCCGACCAAGGCTATAGAACCCAATCTCTTCTATTATTTAACCCATAACTGGAGGGAAGAGACGGATTAATACCTTTCCCAAGGATATTTGCGCGTAAGTGAATGCAATGAATTCAACTGGAATTCGAACTCGGTTCTCCGATTTCTCGTTCCGAGCCGATATCCACTGCTCCACAACGCACATCCATTACGAAAATAAAATTCGAAATTGCAAAAATATAGGGGAGTGTTGTTTTTACAAATTTTTAAAAATATAACGTTTATTACCATTTTGTTAACGGTATGATGATACATTGTTCTTTCGATATCGAAAGAAAAAGACAATTTTGTAGTAGTTTTTTTTTGTAAATGTTCTGACGTAAGTGTTATTAATATATATATATATATATATATATATATATATATGTGTGTGTGTGTGTGTGTGTGTGTGTGTGATCGTATGTGTCTGTGTGTGTATGTGTGAGTGTGTTTTTCTGCGTAACAATTTTGAAAGTGTGTATCTGTAAAGTCAATAGGATGAAGTCCTATAGTGAGCAAAGATAGTCGTTTAATATAATTTTCCTTTTGTCTTTATTCACGCAGTAATATATATATATATATATATATATATATATATATCCTTTCAACCAAATGATAAACACCAAGCTTGGATAAAAGTTTCTGAACTTAATCAAAAAACATTTTCCCACCAATAATCCTATTAGTAAAATCTTCAAGAAAATTACACTTAAACTAAGCTAAATTTGCACACACAACCTAGAAAAAAATCTTAACAAACCATAACAAATATATCCTAAACCAACACGCAGATCAGAATAAAATCGACTACCAAAATACAATAAAAGACAACAATAAAAACATGTGTAATTGTAGAAACTCTAGTAACTGCCCACTACAAAATAAATGTAAAATAAACTCAATAATCTATCAATGCAACATAACATCAATTGAAAATCCAACTGTAAATAAAGTGTATATTGGATCAACTAAGAACACTTTTAAGCAGCTCAGGTACATGCACTTAACTTCATTTAAAAACAACTTATATCGAAACCAATCTCCCCTTTCTACATACTTTTGGAAGCTAAATGATTTAAAACAGAAACCCAAAGTAAAACAGAAAATCGTAGAAAAAAATAGATCTTGCAACTCACTTTATGTTTAAGTGAAAAGCTACCCATTCTAAAGTACCCCAACATTAGCGAACTATTAAACCCTAGAGACGAATTAGCATTATTATGCAAACATCGCAAATATTTCTCGTTAAAATTTAAATAAACAAAAAAGCCCCACACCCACACGACCCCCAAAACGCAATAAATACACATAATCAAACCTATTAATAAATAGAACAAAAAACGTAGAAATAAAATACAACAAACACCACACCACACCAACAATAAGTCCAGCTACCTGTAAATGGTAGAAAAATAAAAGGAACTATCGACACTGCAAAAAGAAAAACAAAAAAAAAACAAACAAAAAAACATATATCCCAATACAAAATAACCTAAACTAAACGAAAAGTGACCTGCCCAAAACTAAATAACATATATCCTCCTCTAACCCAAATACCAGCACCTTAAGAATCATAAAAATATCGACTGGACCATCCAATACTCAGAACACTAATCATATCATTAACAATTACATCCAGACAAGATAAATAGGAAACCTGTCCTGAACTAAACAATCTCTCCCAACCCCTAACTCAAAGACTACGATGTTGAATATTAGATCTTTTCCATTTATAATCTCTTAAAACAATTATTATTCTTAATGTATTTTTACAAATATATTATATTTAATCCTATATCCACTTTAACCATTTTTTCATGAGTTAAGTTTTATTCTCTTATCAATTATATTTACCAACGGTGTGTGTGTGTGTGTGTGTGTGTGTGTGTGTGTGTGTGTGTGAATATATATATATATATATATATATATATATATATATATATATATATAATAAAATTAAATCATTATTGCAAAATAGATACAAAAAATAAATATATTTAACAATAAAATATATTTAAAGTTTAAAAGAATTACATCCACTTCACTTAGTTTAATTTTTGGGGACAAAATGTAATCTTGTTTTTATTTGGGAAGAAGTGGCTTGCACTTTAAAAAGCCAGTAAATTTAGTAAGGATTATATATATATATATATATATATATATATATTTAGAATAAAAAAAAGAAAAATCGTCTTTAAACTCATCAACATGAATTCTGTCATAAAGATTCGACGGTTCTTGAATATATTATAATGCGTCTACTTACCACAGCTTATGCACTGTTTCTGCCTATAATTTTTAATATTTGCGTACTACTATAATGTTGTGGAATTGGCGTTAATTGATACTTTGGGTAGGGTAAGTTTGTGTGTCTTTTGCTGACTTGATAAGCGTTCACGATACTCCGAAGTCGGCATGACGTAAGTGACGACGATTTATTAAGTGATATTTTTATGTATTAATTCTATTATTGCTAAATTTCCATCTCCGATAACGAGTACTTTAATGCAAATGGTGCTTGACTTAAACGATTTTCTACTAGTAAACCACTGACACCCTTCCAACATATATATATATATATATATATATATATATATATATATATATATATATATATATTATAAGCGTTTCACCCCGAGCAAGGCATGTCACTGCCACTACTGCACAGGGGGCTACATAGATTGGAGGAAGGATGATTAAATATAGGAAATATCAGAGGGTGGATGATAGTCGGGTAGGGATACCGAGAATGGTTAAATATAGGAAATGTCAGAGGGTAGGTGATAGGCGGGAAAGATACCTAGAATGAAGGTTGGGTAGATGAGAGTGTTCTGAGAATAATTGGGAGTTAGTGTGATAGGAGGTGTCTATTGACCCTACATTTAAACACCTGGAGATTGTAGCTGTCGGGAGAGCAGATTTGTGGAAGGGAGTTCGACAGGCGGGAAGCACGAGAAAAGAAGCTGTTGGAGTAGAATTTACGGTTACATCTTTTCTGTTTCACTGTAAAAGGATGGGACCTAGTTGCCAATCTAATATCTAGAGTAAATTCGTGCTTAGACAGCACCAGTGATCTAAGTTCATCAGAGCAGAAGCCATGAAAGTACTTGTAGAAGAGGCACAGGGAAGCCACATCACGCCGGTGAGAGAGTGGTTACAGCCGGTCTGCCAAGTCAGCTTCAACCACGTTACAGATCCTCCTTTGTATTTTGTCAAGGAGCCCAAGGAGAGCGGCAGGGACACCCGACCAGATATGGCAGCAATATTCAATACACCGGATTATGGTAGATTTGTATATGTGCAGAATAGATTCAGGTGGGAAAAACTTCCGGGCCCTGCACAGAGAGCCGACCTTCATATCGGCAGATTTGGCAATGGATTCGGTATATTCATTCCGTTTGAGGTCCGCCGAAAGTGTAAGGCCAAGGAGATGTAGTGTTTTACTCTCTGGGGGGCAAGCCTGTCCCATGCTAATGGGGGGTAGATGCGATTGTCTATGGTGGTTAATGAATTAAAATTAAAAATACGTTTACAAACTTTTAAGAGCGGTATCCTCACATCAAAGCAAGGCCAAAAATCCATATAACCATAAATATCTAATCGACAAATTTAACGTGTAATTAAAAATCAGACAATGTCTTTTATAAGCGTATAAAAATTAATAGTCTATGAAAATTGATATAAAAGGTGACGCACTAGGTATGTTTAACAACGAGACTAATAATACTTGCACAGACCAGAATCTATTCTTGGGAATGAAACATAAAATCCTTAGAGATTTTGGGATTCCAACGAATCAGTTCATTTCAGAAGACCGGATCTTGTAGTCGTAAACAAGGAAAGACAATGTCAGATAGTAGATTCCGCTATTCCGGTAGAACACAGAGGCAATACGAAAGTATGTGAACAGAGATAAGTATCTCAACCTCGCCAATGACCTGAGTAAGTTATGTTAACACGATGATAGCATTTGTGCCAATTGTTATCGGGGCCCAGTTCCCAAAGAGAGTAGGAAAAGAGTTGGAGGGGCTAGAAATGAAGGGTCAGATTCACGAAGATGACATCATTACCGAAAACAGCTTGAATACTAAGAAAAGTTGGGGGAACGTTGTTATTCAATCTCTAATGGAAGTCAGCATTGTGCGACTACTGCTACTATTAATACCAATACTTATAATATTTGAATTTTTTAATCATTTCATCCCAAGCAAAGCGAGACCAGCGCAAGCGCACAAAGGGTTTACGTAGGCAGAAAATACTATATGCAGTCGATATTGAAGAAGAATTAAGAAGTTAACGGGATTCAAAAAGACAGTAGATGGTAATTGACGTTGCATTAAAAATTTTGGAGATTATAGTCATTAATAAACCAAGTAAATGAAAGATATTTCTACAAGAGAGAAGTGCGTGAAAATATACACTTCGAGTAGAAGTGGCGGTTACATTTAACTGTTTAAACTACAAAGAAAGTGAGACCTTGATGACAATCTAGTAGCAAGGTTAACCCTCTAGGGCTATTCGTATCATATTTGATACAGTATGAAAACAAGTCTTGAAAGAAATATTTTCTTGAAAAATTTTTTAAGAGAAATATTTTATAAATTTCAAATGAAAGCAAAACTGACTGCTCAGTCAATGAATACCAAATGTTTCCTTATAGGGAAATACCAAATGTTTCCTTATAGGGAAATACTGTATCAAATATGATACGAATGGCCCTAGAGGGTTAAATTCACATAGACGTGGCCACAGGGATGAACATATTTCTAGAAAAGACGGGGGAATACACGTAACACCGGTGAGAAAGTGACTAAATTTGAGAAACCATGCCAGAAGCAGTTACATTGCAGATTTTAATAACAACTAACGACCAAACATGGAAACAACAAAGAAACAATAAGAAAATATATACTATCATGAAATTCTGTAGAAAACTAACACAAACCTCAAGAACTAAATGTTGCAGCAAGAAATATAAAAAACAAAACCAAGTATAAATCTCCTGAACAGATGAAACCATGCTGGAAAAACAAACATCCGCTAAAATCCAGATCGAGCTAATAAAACCAATGTTAATACTATTAACACTTAATGGTGTTTAACAGCAAGATCATAGACCTTTAACTAGGAACTTGCGGGAAAATAACATGCATAATAGCTTGGATCCAAAATACAGATTCTGTGAAAATATCAAGAAACTATAAACTCTCTAATCTCGGGATGGTCCGTACTTGCGCCAAATTAATATAAAACCTGTCACGATATAGTAAAGCAATATTTGCAGTGGGCAATGTAAAAAATCATTCAAAATATGTCAACAAACACTGGTATGAACATCATCCAACACCGGTTACAGAAATGAAGAGATCAAAATTGTATGAGATTCACCATCCGTACAAACACGAGAATAAAAAACGCTAGGACCAAGTGGTTCTCTATAAGCAGTTCCTTTTGTGAACCAAAGATGCTGATGTAGATCAATTCGCAAGTCATCATTAGCTCAGAAATTCAAGGTTAAAGGGTGAAACAGAAGGGATTACTTGCTACACATCCCAAAATACTCTTTAAAAGCAAGTTCAAAGTTAATATTCTTCATATTAATCTGAACATAAAATGTTAGTACTGTGTTAAATACACTGAAACATTGTTACAGCATATTTACTAGAAATACTGAAGGAGTACAAAAAACTATGTCAGTTTAGCTTAATATCTGGACTGGAACGTCTTTCACAACATCAGGATAAAAACATCTGCAAACTGCAAGATCTATTTCTTATGACAATAAATATCATTTTCCGTACAATAAATTTTCTTTTCATTTACATGATATCATCAACTTTTGCATGTCATTTAGTGAATGAATCATCGTCCATCATAATGAGTCAAAATATTGCTGAGATCTATAGTTCTACGTGAAAAAAATGATTAAATAGATACACCACTGTGTTTGAGAGTTGCATATAGATAGATGAGGTTGACCACAGTTGGAAACCGTCGGAGCCGAGCCGCAATACCTACTCTTGTTTTCACTGTTTTAGATTATGCACAGGTTATATCAAACTACTGGCTATATTGTGAGTGTTTGGTTCTGAAGTATTGACTTGATACATATTTATTAGACTGCATTATATGCTAGTGCAAGAATATTTTAAATATTTGCATGCTAATGTCTCACTCCACAATAATAAGAATAAAATTAACTCACCTATTTTAAATCGATTTGGCTGCATTCGCACAGCATTACAATGTTATGATTCTAACCTATAGTCGAAAACCCACATCAAGATAAGTAACTATGGCTTCCCATTGCAAGTAACACAAAAAGTTCGCCTCCAATATATATATATATATATATATATATATATATATATATATATATATATATCCGAGTGAGTATAGAATGAGGAGAGAAAAAAGAAAATTTCTTTCCGTCCGAAACATTAATTTAAAACAGTGCTCGATATATGATGTATATATATGTGAATATTTATTATAAATTATGTTTTAAAGCATGTACATAATTTCTTCTCTATATGTCCTCTTCTCTACAATCATATGGCTGTTTCAGTGTTTGGGACCCAAACACCTCATCGGGAGAAACATATATGTATATATGTATGTATGTATGTATGTGCGTGTGTGTGCGTGTGCGTGTGTATGTGTGTGTGTAAAATGAGCTAATAAAGTGCGTCAAGAAATGCCGAGTCACACTCCATGAGAAGAAACATTCCAACAAATTTATTGTCTGCGTGTCTGGAAAGGTTTTTCTGGTTTTCTGAGAGGTGGGTCTTCATTTATTTTTCTCTCTCAAATATAGACTTTCTTTGAACTTAACTGTTGCAAAAGAGTTCTAATTATATATATATATTCCTGTTGGAAGGAATCCAATAGTCTGAAGAGTTGAAAACATTAAAAACAATGGTTGTACAAATAATTTGATGCGCTGGATGGTGTAAGGTAGAAGTTGAGAACGAGAGAAGCAAAGAAAATCAGAACGAGGCTTTGGGATAAAAAGAAGAAGAAAGATAGACTGATAAGAAAAAGAGGGGAAGAGATAGATAGATAGATAGATAGATAGATAGATAGATAGATAGATAGATAGATAGATAGATAGATAGATAGATAGAAAAGTGGTGTAAGTTTCTGATCACTATAATCGTAGCTGGAAGTAAACTGGAATTGAAAGAAATGAGTAAAAACGTAACGACGACAAGGGATTAAAAGACATTAGGTAATCAAATAAGTGAGAAAGGAGAAAGAATAAAAAAGGATTATGAATAAATATATTAAATTAAAGAAAGGCACCAAGAAATGGTAAGAAATTTAAAGAATCGTGGATAGGCAATTTGCAAATAAAGTTCCGACCTTCGAAAAACCAAGATAAAAGATTACAATAAAATATTTAACATTTAGAGAATTAATTGCTTCTTATATTATTATGATAAGGCCCGGTAACAAAGGCTGATGTTAGTAGCAGAACATTATCTTTACCGCCAATAACCCATTTAATTCCTTGTTAGAGACAGCAGCAGACTGTGAAATATAAAGCAGATATTGATAATAAAAGATGCTTCTTACGGCAAATAACCAATATTTTGTCCAGTTACGAATAAAAGCAGACTTTGAAAACTAAGACAGAAGTTGACAACTTAAAATGCTCTTGTCGTTAATAACCCATATTTTTTCGTTTGAGTCTGTGAAAATAAAGCATGTGTTGACATGAGTATACGCACATTGCCGCTAATAATGCATACTTTTTCTTGTATAGACAGCAACAATCTGTGAAAAATAATGTAGATATTGAGAGCAGAAATAAGGTAGGTATTTTCAATAAAATAACTTTTCCATATTACAGATACCTGCATGCTATGAAAAATAAGTTATATGTTTACAGCAAGATATGATCCTTACCGCAAATGACCTATATTTTTTTCTTTTAATTATAACAAAATGTGTCAGAAATAAGGTAGATGCTGATATTGGAAGATCATCCTTACCTCTAATAACCCATATGTTTCGTTGTTATCGATAACAGCATTATATTAAACTAATTGGGATGGGTGTGTACGAAACGGTGGGAAGTCAAAATATTCTTCCGTGCAAAATTAAATAAATGAAAATATCCATCAATACTTTTAATCACTTTTACTACTTTATGGAGACCCAACGGTAAACGTGTTAATAAGAATTGAAATTGTTGGTACCAGTGATGTAAATGTCAAACCACGTTCGTGTGCGATATTAACCTGACAACGACATCGCTGCTGTTAAAAAGTAAAAACATAAATTCTTGTTATCATCTTCTTGGATCATCTAAAAATGATCCATCCAATTTTTTAATTGTAATGATAATATTAATGAAAACATTACCGATTGCCTTGTAAGGCAACATCCGATGTTCATTGACCGGTAGCTAAAGCTATTTTTGTTTGAAATATATAATTCTTTTCTTTAGAGATAACTATTAAGGTAAATATCTTTAATTCTATTAACTGTTATCAGTAATTGTAGTTTTGAGAACTTGCCTACTTAACGTCTTCATTGCAGCATAAATTTCTTTTTGATTTCTATGTACAATCCATTTTAGTTGGTACTTTTGAAAGATCTCAAGTAATGTTGTTCTGTCATTGCAGTTTGTTCATTGTAGTTCTGTGCCACCAGGTCACAAATTACAAAGAAAATTGCTCCTCGCTAAAAAGTACTTTCACTCTGAGACAAATTTTACCATTGACTGAGAATACTGTATATGATCTCGCTTGGTTCACTTTTAAAATTGTTGGTCTTCGCTTAGCAGAGAAGATGAACACGCGATGTCAATTTCTATTTTATAACTGATACGTTTTAATCCGAATTTACACGTATAAGGCTCATGTTCATAGGCATTAATTATATATAATGATATCTCTTGAGTGTTTTGTTCTTGTACGTAGTATGACTACTTCGCCTGTTGTTTGTTTTTTGCATTGTATAAGGAAATGATGCTTGTTTTGATAATTAAAACAAATTTTGCTCCATGAGTTACACCGAGTGTGCTTTTCATGTTAATCTTCAAGCACTCAAAACTGTTTATTTTTCAAACTTTCGTCGGACATTGACACGCTATAGACATTTTGTGTATTTCGTTCCTAATACTATCATTAATATTTACCACATCAGTGGCAACCAGATCCATGGCTTGAATCACTTTAAAGGCATTTCTAAGTTAAATGCTCTCAGGTAACAAACCTTTTTAATGTTTTCATTATTTAATCCACACGGAAATGTGTCAGTTAACACTACTATCACGAGATTCTATCGTCCGATCAATTTTCTGTACACATGCCGTTCGCGTTGCTTATCTAGCTAGATTGAGTCGTCGAATATAATGTGCAACAAACGACATAAGTTTTATGAACACCACCAACTATTTCCAGAAGCATTAATATCAGGTGGTTCAGTAAATTTCTCTCACCAAATAATGATGCGTTCAATTTCTATTAGCCAACTAACTTTCGGCTTACCTAAGTTTACACGAACCTGGACAAGCCTGTGATCTGTATAAGCTACCAAATGGAAACTTGAACAAACTAAGATCCCTAAATCAACCGAGATTTGATGTAGCTAGCATGCAGCACTGAAGCCGAGCAGTCTATATTAGTCCAAATCACTATTACTACCTTCACACCCAGGTTGTTAGTAACCGGTCGTTCGCGTATACGATCTATATCGGGGTCAAGGACGGCATTCCAATCGCCTGCTCAAAAATATCCAACGAGATGTCGTCAGAAACGGCTCGATCTGCCGAAACAACTCAGGCTGCTCTACATAGCTATTGGGAAAGTAAACACTAAGGAGACAAAGAACATTATACTTTATGGAAATATCTAACAGACAAAGCTTGCCAACTGGATCTGAGAAGGTAAAGGTACATGCCGTTTTCACAGATTTGCTCACTAGCCAGTAAACATCTCTTGGGCGGTCATGAAAATATGCTGAATAGATGGAAAGCCCCTTATACAGAGTATTTTCCTAGACGCAAGTTAAAAAAAAAGAATATCCTGCAAGCAACATACGTCGTTTCCGAGACGCTCCTCTATTCATCCTTGGCCCATCTCATTCTCTGGCTTAAAACTCAGAGACTACAATTATTTTACCACTGTCATTAATAGGGTAAAAAAATGTGCGTGTAAGCTAGTCAACTACGAAGACTAACATTGTTGTTTTCTCAATTTTCTTTAGTTCTTGGTTTTTCTAAAAGTAAGTCTTTTTAATAAGTTTTAATAAGTTAGGCGCAACTTTTAGTTTGGTCCAAAAGTTCAGCAATATTGATAATACATTTTGTGGAAGGAAAGATTTCCAAGCACAGAAGGATACCACAACCTCAGCATTGACATCATACTGTCTACAGTTTCTTGGTTTTCTTGTTCGCCATATTTTTTTCGTTATTTATATTTTAGCCAATATCGGCCTCCATATACTTTTTTTGTTTCATTTTTGTTCGTAGTTGGAGAGTAAACCACAGTGTCACAATTATCTGGTTGATCAATTTTGAGAAAGTCCCAAATAGATCTATTCTAACTTACTGAATTTTATCAGACATAGAAGTTTGTTAATGTTTAAGGCAAGCAGGATAGTGTTTTCCTTGTAAAATATGAAATGAGAAAAAATAAAAATACGGCAAGAAATATAATATGAAATAACAACGTGGAGCAAAACGAACGATAGATAATTATTCATCTTCAAGACGTAGGCGATCATGGACTTCCACTTGGCTCTGTCTCTTGTCGCTCTCAATATTTTTGATTTTGGTATCTGTCTCGAACCCTGCTCAGCTATCGATTTGCTCATGTTTCTCGTTCCGGTCTTTCCCTGTCTCTCCTTCCATCTATCCGTCTTGCGACTATTAAATTCTCCATGCCCTCTTTCCTTATTACGTGTCTCAAGAGCCTTATCTGTCTCTTCCTGATGTTAAGTATGAGCATTCTTACTGTTTGCATCATCTCCAACATTTAATTTTTGCTCACGTGACATGGTAATATCAACATCATTCTGTAAACCACGTTTCTGCTGCTTCATGCCTCTCCTTCATCCTTGATGAAATCGTCCGACATTCACTTTTATATAGAAGAACAAATATCACCTTGCAATCCAGCATTATTTTCTTTTTTCTAGTGAGATTTTTCTGTTGCTCAGTACTCTACAAAACTGAAATAAAATAAAGAATCTGTTTCAGCCAGAAAAGCACACAAGTCGAGTTTATAATTAATTTAAATTAAATTTTAATAAAGCTTCTAAAATTACTCCTAAAGCTTTAAATATAAAAAATAAACTACTACACACCTAACAAAATGCAAAATATAAAGAAACTCGTTTGAACAGAAAAGCAAGAGAAATTGAAACAAAGTTTCGTAAAGTTAAATAAAACTAATAATTACGTTAAAAAGTACCAAGCGTTAGTTTAAAGGGTTTAAAGTGAAAAAAGAAAACAATATAAAATAATACTTTATTAGAAAATGATAAAGAAAATTTGCACAAATACGGAAAACGAAAAAAATATCTAAATAAATAAAAAAAATTAAAACAATAGCCGGAGAAATGTAAAAGTTACGAGCGGAAAAAAAATGAGATGAAAATCCTAAACGAAAAGGGACGAATCAGAAAAATTAAACGTGAAAAAATTCAAAAATTGAACGAAAACGAATAAAGAGGATTTTGTTTAAAGAATTGTGTTTAATAAGTACGTAAAATACAAAGTACATTATCAAAAACATGATATAAAGCAATAGACAGTAATCTGGTAAGATTTTCTCAAAACAAAAAATAACAATGAAAATCGCGGTCAAAGCCGACTAAGAAACATAATAAAAAAGGATTTAAAAGAAACAGAAAAAATGGTATAAACGGATAATGTACAAATATTAATAATAATTAACTTATCGAGCAGTTTTAGGCCAGAAATTAAAGTTATTTGGTAATCCTAAATTATATAAAAATAAGTATCAAATAAGTGTAGACTCGGCTGAAAACATATACGATAACGTCAAAGTTAGTCAAATGACTTCCACTGCAAATACTCACGATTTTTATTAACACACGCAATTTGGCCGAAACAACAGGTGAAACTGGGGTTTTGTTTTATTAGTTGTCTGTTTCAACATACAGCATAATATAAAATTATATCTTTATAATATTTAGCTCATGATTAACAGTAGGCAGCTTTCAACACAAATCGTGGACGTAGAAAAGTATCTGCTATTCCCTAAAAAGCATATGTCAATATCCACCTACAAAAAAGACTGATAGAAAAACTGATAGCTTCATAAAAATCGAAGGATCAATTTCTGTTTAGAGCGGGAACTTAATATAATTATCACAGCCAGGGAAAAAGTCGGGTTTAAAACAAAAGAAAAAAATCCTCAATGTATACCTAAATATAATACTTCGAAAAAGTCTTGAGTGGTTTAGTAGGTACATTTTTAACCGGTAAAATTATATATCAGTTTGTCGTGGCGACTTGTGTACATGAATTCGAGTCTTTGTCGCCAATATGTTGTGGCGACTTGTGTACGAATCTTCTACCCTTGATTCTACCCTTCGGTGGAATCCCGACTGGGTTATCGCTCTCTACTCGAAAGCAGAGAACGCTCTCCACCCGAAAGCAGAGAGCTGACAGTGTCAATAGTAGCAAAGGCAAATTCAACTGCAACTGCATTTACCGAAGGCGAGATGTGACACAAGGTCATTTTCATGTGGTTCTTTCCGACCATATAGCCAGGCCAAAAGTATTTGTCTATCTTTCCCCAGTCGTGATTCTACCCTTCCACGGAACTACGACTGGGTTAGTGCTCTCTCCCCTAAGGCAGACAGCGCTCTCCACCTGAAGGCAGAGAGCTGACAGTGTCATAGTCGTAGAGACAAATGCCAGCTGCAACTGCTATTCTATCTATGGCAAGAGTATATGCAAACACAATCGAGGTTATTATCATGTACAAAAGGAGGAGATCCCACAGCAAACCCTCCGTAGTTTCTTTTTCGAGAGGATTTATCTTTTTTTTTCTATGATTCTCAGAGGGATCAAACATTTCTTCCATCGCGACTTCGTTTTCTGAGGGTGTCGAGCTTGGCTCCTCACTTCTTTTCTGTATTTGCTTTGTGTGTCTCCTATGGGTAGATTTTTCCATGTATTGCTTAGATAACATTAACTAGTCTGCTTGCTGTTGTTCCAGGTTCCCAATCTGCCATATCATTTTTTTAACATTCTGAAGCAAACTTGTTCAACTCGTTTGAACGATCTTTTCATAACTATGTGTGTATTCCGGGTTTTATTTTGCATGGTAGCAACTGATGAAAACAGACCTTTCTTTCACGCAAAGATTACCTCAGTTGGTGAATGTCCAGATGGTGTGTTTCTGTTTGGTGTAATTCGGTATATTTGTAAAAATTGTTGTAACGCTCTTGATTTTGTCATTCAATTTAGTTGCTTTATATCTTGTAATTTTGTCAATAACATCTTGTTTTACTTTTGGGGAGGATGAAAAGCGTAATGTTTTGTTTGATTTACGTATATTCTACTGTCTTTTTTTATACTTATGCATTTTTTCTCTGAGAGTTTTGCAGCGTTAAACCTGGTTCATTTTGGAGTTTGCTAAGCATTCGTTTTCGCATTTCGCTCTCTTTATCAGCGACTAAACCTTTGAAAATTATAAGGCATTTAATATTGTCTAGACTTTGCTCAGTTAATTTAAAATCGTCACAATTTTTTGTTGACGATGGCTGCAACGATTGAATAGTCCTCGATTTCGTCTTTCACAAGATTAAGTCATTTCTACCTTTTGTGAGACAAAGAAATTTTTGGGCTAAATAGCTCAGTGAGGCATGTTACTGCCTCGTCGAACGTTAAATCGTTTGTTTTCTTTGGCAGAATACAATCTACAAATTAGGTGTACTCCTCCGTTTCTAATTTTCTGAGCAAAATCTTTAACTTTTTCTTTTCTGTCCAATTCTGACAATCGATATTAAAAATGTCTTAATATCGCGTGTTGAAAACAAATTTTCGGGCTAAATAGCTCAGTGAGGCTTGTCACTGCCTTATCGAACGTTAAATTGTTTGACTTCTTTGGCAGAATATAATCTACAAATTTAGTGTATTCCTCCGTACCTAATTTTCTGAGCAATATCCTTAACTTTTTCTTTTCTCTCCAATTCTGTTAATCGATATTAAACATGTATTCATATTGCCTATAGTGTTCTTGAAAATTTTTGTCTTCATCAATAGAGTACTTAAGTGTTTCTATCGCTTTCCATATAGCCTCTTGAGAAAACGTCGCTTCTTTTTTCGTGTTCTTTTCTTGTGTGTTAATTGTTAATTTTAGTAATAGTTCTTGCAGTTGTAATTGACTGCCTTCGTTTAACATTTGGATTTCTATCTGTCTATCTTCATTTGCCTTTGAATTTCTATTTGTCTTTCTTCTAATTTAATTTGTGCTTCTATTTATCTTTCTTCACTTCTTTTTATGATTTCTCGTATTCCTTTCTGAAAATCATCCATGGTTTGCTACTTTGATTCCGTGAGGGGTTTGACTTTTTAAGTATTGCTTTCTGGCAATTAATCTCGTAAAAAATTTTGTGGAAAAATTTCCCTGTTGAAGGGGAAAATATTGACTTTCAATTTCCTTTTTACAGTTTTTTCATTCTATCTCTTTACGTTCCAAAATTGTAATGCCAGCAGATTATCTGCAATAATGTCGCTAAATTGTTTGTGGTCGACCAGTGTGGCACTATAGTTTTTACGTTGTTCTGTATGAGTTCTGTTGTTGCGTGATATACGTGAGTTTGAATCTTCCTATTAATGATTGTCTCTGGTATTTTTTACCAGAGCGCACATTGCAATCTTTGACTATGATTTTCTCTGGCCCTCCGTATTACTGGTTCCCATATTGTACCCATCTCTAATGCTTGGTCGGCTTAGCAAAGATGTGTAGTCTAGCATATGTGCTGATTTCTTAAGTTTACGTAGTTTCAAGTGCCGTTCTCTCTAAATTATTTCAACTTCATCCTATGGGTGGCGGTGATCTCATTTCTTCCCCCACATGTGAGCAGACACGTCTGATTTTTCTATTTCCTATCGTGTTACGGACTTGCGATTTTCTTGTATAATTTCCTAAAGGAGGCGCCCTGTTTCTCCCTTGTATTTATATCTTCAACTACATAGAATAGCGTACACACAGTCCTTAGTCATGGAAATGACTACGAAAAATATTTGTACAAGGAAAGAGAATGACATACCGCAATAATCGTAATAAAGGGTTCGAATTGAAATTCTAGCGTACAACAGCCGATACGTCTCCAATTTTAGCTAAGATGAAGCGTATAAAAACGTTCCATAATTTTCTACTTTTTAACCAATTTCAGGCATTTCAGTGGCTATTTTCAAGGAAGTTATTTTTCTGATGTTGCCATTTTATACTCATGTTTTGAGTGTAACGTAAGTTATCTCATGATAGGCGCGACTGGGTATCGACTATGGAAGTCGTAAATTTTGGAACGGTTTTACATTCCTAAAATACAGCAACAAAACATGTATATGTTTAAAAATATATATATATATATATATATATATATATATATATATATATATATTTTTAAACATATACTGTTAGAGAAATGAATGTCTATTATGTTTAATCATGAGCCGTTCTAAACATCGTATTTTGGCTTTAATTTCAGGTGAAAAAAAAACAAAATTTTCAAACATTTGGATAATTTTTTCATTAAGATGGTTCTAAGCTTTCGGCTCATATGAGCCATCTCCAGATAGGTTACAAGGACGTTAACACAAAAACATCCACCAGTAGCGACGGCTTTATCTTGTTTTGACATAAAACTCTGCTAAGCAACGGCAACAGTTACCAAAAATAGCAAAGGGAATTCGCAAATTTGTAATGTGCTTCTATAACGTCACACCGCGTGAGAGCTCGAAATGATAACAGAACCATATATTTAAATGCAATGTTATGTGTTATGACCAGATGTGTGTGTGTGTGTGTTTGTTTGTTTGTAACGGTGATAATTCTATGCAAGGCTAAATGATATTTATGTTTACACCAAAAACATAATATTGGTGAATGTAAATATAATACATAAAGTGGCAGGATACAATAAATTAGGAGGGAGTGCTGTTGTTTAGATAACAAATGACATTTTTTCTTATACAAATTAATTCGAAAAGGTTTTGCGTACATGCGACTGCAGGTATATATATATATATATATATATAGGAAAGAATATTAATAAAAAGTTTTGAATTTAAAAACGTACTTTTTTAAACAGTATTTGTTTATTTTTATAGTGTTTTATATTTCAGACCGCCCTCGGTCCTTCATCAGAAACAAGTGATTTTTAAATTAGAATTGGAAACGTATTTTTACGATGGCGTCCTAATACTTTTTTGTTTACATCACGTGGTGTCGATAAACCAATCAGCATGCGGCACGTCCGTTTGTTTATTTTCGGTAAACCAATCAACACGCGGCACGTCCGTGGAGAGAGTCTGTTTGTTTTAGACAAAAAATCTCTTGGAATATCTATTTTTTTTGTTTATATCGCGTGGTGTCGAACGGACGTGCCGCATGCTGATTGGTTTATCGACACCACGCGATATAAACAAAAAAAATAGATATTCCAAGAGATTTTTTGTCTAAAACAAACAGACTCTCTCCACGGACGTGCCGCGTGTTGATTGGTTTACCGAAAATAAACAAACGGACGTGCCGCATGCTGATTGGTTTATCGACACCACGTGATGTAAACAAAAAAGTATTAGGACGCCATCGTAAAAATACGTTTCCAATTCTAATTTAAAAATCACTTGTTTCTGATGAAGGACCGAGGGCGGTCTGAAATATAAAACACTATAAAAATAAACAAATACTGTTTAAAAAAGTACGTTTTTAAATTCAAAACTTTTTATTAATATTCTTTCCTATACATATTAAGACAGTATACGTGGATGATCATCACTATATATATATATATATATATATATATATATATATATAAGTTTATGTGTGTGTGTGTTTGTGTGTGTGTACTCGGCGTGTTATATATTATTTATATTATATATTGTCATATATATGCATATATATTATGAGTTGTCATATATATATATATGTAATCACACATATATACATATATGTATATATACTTGGCCTATTATACATAAATATATACATATAATTGACGTGATATATATATATATATATATATATATATATATATATATAATCTGGTGTGATGAAATGTTCTGGTTTGATACTGTTCCCATCACATGCTGGAAAATGAAATCCTTTTCTGAGCTAATAAAGACAAATAAACGTAGTTGTCACACACACACACACACACACACACACACACACACACACACATATATATATATATATATATATATATATATATATATATATATACGATGGGAAGAGAGACAGGAGAGAGCTGCCCGATGTTCTAGGTTGATACAGTTCACAAAAGTTGCTCGGGAATACATTAGTTACAGTTTTAAAGAGAGAACGCAAAATCTGACGTGATCAAATCATTGTATTTACACATGATTTGATCAGGCCTGATTTAACAATCAGTTAAAACGATTCATCACTGTTATTTGTGATCGAGATTTCGTAAATCCATCCATACACGCATCCATGTCTTTGGATGCTGCAAAGAGGATGCTGCTCAACTTATAACTAAATGAAAAATGAATCAGTGTTCGAGTATAAAAGTATTCAGAGGCGGCTCTTATATGTAAACAGTGAAAGTGCTAATTTTAACAATATATGGAAAAGTACACATGTAAAGGCATATATATATATATATATATATATATATGAAATGATTTGTTTGAACATTATTTTTTATCGATGCTCAAGTGGATAGTCTGTTTTTTAATTAGACATTATTATATATTTATATCTACTGGTCTGATTATTACGAAAATGTGTGTCATCCGGCAGAATTCGTACCTGCGACCCCTATCCACATAGAAGAAGCTACCATGTGTTCTGGCATGTCTTAGACCTTTCGACCACGAATGACCGTTAGTCTAATTGAGGTTTTAATCAAGCCCATATCACACAGCAATACTGCTGCCATATCTGGTCGGGTGCTCCTGCTATTCTCCTCGGGCTTCTCGACAAGGTACAGCGGAGGGTCTGTAATGTGATCGATACCAACTTGGCAGACAGCCTGCAGTCTCTCTCTCACCGGCACGACGTGGCTTCCCTGTGTCTCTTCTATAAATACTTTCACGGCTTCTGCTCCAATGAAATTAGATCACTGCTGCCCCTTAGATATGAATTTGCACGAGAAACTAGATTAGCAACTAGATCCCACCTTTTTACGGTGAAACCGATAAAATGCAACCCCAACTTCTACTCTAATTGTTTCTTTTCTCGCACTTCCCGACTGTGGAATTCACCTTCCACATGATTGCTTCCCCGACAGCTGCAATCTCCAGGAGTTTAAATGTAAAGTCAATAGACACCTCCTAACACACTAACTTGCTTCCCTTCTTTCAAACACTCTTCCCATCTGCCCTACCCTCCTCCTCGGTATCCTTACCCATCTATCACCTTCCTTCTGACATTTCCTACACCTAACCACTCTCCTCTTTACCTTCCCCTATGTTGCCCCATGCGCAATAGTGGCAATGGAATGCCTTGCTGGGGGTGAAATGGTTAAAAAATAAAAAAATAACCATATCTGCTCTGAAATGTATCGCAATGTCAACAAATGTAAACATGTTACGGAAATTAACGAAGATTAACGAAAAGTGCTCTAGCTATTGGGCGCGTATAATGATATGCGCTAAAATGTCTGCCTAATTCCACCGAACGCTCATAGCCCAGGGGTAGAGTCGCCGACTGACGCCATATCGGTCGGGTTTCCATGCTGGGTGAAAAAGCAATCGGAGTCTAACCGTACTGAATATCTGTGATACGGCGAAACAGATCTGTCTGCGGATGAATATATATACAATGTCTCTACCTTGGCAGCATTTTTTCCTTAATGCATGTTTCATTCAATAATATAGACACGTTTTATTTTATGTAATTCTTTTTCATATTGTCTGATAAGATTAATAGCATTATCATTAAATGAAGAAAGAAAATTACAATATTGTTACACATTTTTTTCTGTAATCCAGTCTAAGGTTTCGTTCACATAAACTAATTTCAAAGATCTCAAACTTACATCATAGTATAATAGTTCATGGACAAACAATAATGACGGTCTGTTTTTGATGATATGGATGATTTCAAAGTATCGAGAAAATGTGCATAGAAGACGCTGTTAGCGAAAATTGCATAACAGTTCATAACGTCACATATGACCGCGCAAGAGCCAAAACAAGAAATATTAAGTATGGGTAACCATTGGAATAAACAAATTAATGTATTAATGTTATTAATTACAGGCATTTAAGGATATTAGAAAAATTACATAAAATAAATAAACTATTCTTGTATATATTATTGAATGAAACATGCATATATATATATATATATATATATATATATATAGATAGATAGATAGATAGATAGATAAGAAATAATCTACCTATTTGTTATCGATTTTTGAACATTCTATTTTTTTGCTGCAATAATAACGGTAGCTTATTGTGCACGATCATTTTATATGTAAAATAGCATTATAGAAACATTTATGAGATCTTTTCTGGGCAAATATCTTTTAAAAATGCGACATCTACAATATTACTTTTTTGCGCTTCTCACAACAGTAGAACTTTTTTCAAAACGATCTAATGTATGAATAAATCAAACCTATAGAAAAACCCACATTATATATATATATATATATATATATATATATATATATATATATATATTATCTTTGTTTCTTCGCCATATTCTTTGCTATGTTTTAATATTTTCCTTTCAGATTTAGAGCGGTATTATTATTATGTCATTTTTCATCATATTTCGATTTCTGCTTTGGTCACACTACCAACCAAGTCTGCGGGGAGACCTAAGGTAGGTAGTGGCGTGTTGTTATGGCTCCATTTCATGTTTTTCTATCTTCCCTATCATCCCAAGCATTACATAGATAAAGTTTTCCTTAGTGTGTGGGCTGTACTTAATAAGACAATTTTTTGTATATCTCTTAAGCTGGGGTTTCCAGAGATTCTTTCAATGTGTTGTTTTGTTCCATTTTATATCATTCCAAATGCACCTACTATCACTGGCACAACTCTTGTTTTCAATTTCCACATTTTTTCTATTTCAATTTCCAGGTCTTTATATTTTGACAGTTTTTGAAATTCCTTGATTGCTATGTTACAATCCGCTGGACAAGCCATATCAATTAATAGACAAGTTTTCTCCTTCTGGTTTTTAACAATAATGTCTGGCCTGTTTGCTTCAATTTTTCTGTCTGTGTAGATGGTGTAATCCCATAGAATGGTTACATCTTCTATTTCTGTAACCGGTGCTGGGTGATGTTCATACCAGTGTTTGTTTACAGCTTTTCCATAATGTTTGCATATTGCCCAATGTAAATATTGCCCAACTCTATCGTGGCGATTTTTATATTCATTTGGGGCAAGCACAGAACAGCTTGAGATGAGCTGGCCTATTGTTTCTTGGTGTTTATCACAAAACCTGCATTTTGGATCCATATTATTATGCATAATATTTGCCTGGAAGTTTCTAGTGAAAAGACTTTGGTCTTGTGTTGCAAGAATAAAGCCTTCAGTTTCAGACTTTAATCCAGATGCACGTAACCATCGATGAGTATTAACTTTGTCAACATTGGATTTATTGGCACGTTCTGGATATTGGCCATGCAGAGGTTTTTCTTGCCAGCGCTGTTTCATCTGTTGAAGAGCTTTATCTTTGGCTTTCATTTTCATATTTTTTGCCACAATAGTTGGTTCTTGGTTTCTGTTTTGCTTTTCTACAGAATCTACTAACTGTAAATCTTGTTTGTATTTACTGCCTTCTTTTATTATTGAATATTTTTTCTTTCTTTCTTCATGCTGCCTTACTAATTGTATCATCCAATCCTTTGTTGTTTCTATGTATGTTAGTAGGCCAATAGTTGTTGTCTTGTATGACAATTCCAGATGAATAAGACCTCTCCCACCTTCTTTACGGGGTATGTATAGACGGTCTATATCAGCCTTTGGATGATGCATCTTATGCTTAGAAAGAAGCTTTCTTGTTTTAGCATCCATTCGCCTGATGTCGTTTAGAGTCCAGTTTAAGATGTTAAAGCTATATTGGACAACTGGGATTGCAAGGCTATTAATGGCCATAACTCTGTTCTGTGAATTTAATTCAGTTTTTAACATCATTCGTAGCCTTCTATAGTACTCTTTACGCACTATTTCCTTCATTTTTTTATGGTGAATGTTTTCGCTCTCATTTACACCTAGGTATTTATAAGCTTATTCTGGTTTCAATTCTTTTATTGTTACAGCAGGGTCTAAGCTAATTGAGGATGTTTCTTGTATTGATCCACGTAAAACTGTAGCTTTAGCACATTTATTCAAATTAAATTTCATTCCAATATTTCCGCTGAAGCATTTTACAGTTTGCAGAAGACCTTCCAGCTCATTATCATTCTTAGCATATATAGTCATCCATGTAAAATAGATGGCTTATTTTCTTTTGGCCTATTTTATAATCACATCCTGTCTTATTAAGTTGACTGGTTAGTGCTATTAATGATATACAGAATAGTAAGGGAGATAAAGAATCACCTTGAAATTTTTTTTTTTTTTTTTTTTTTTTTTTTTAATCATATCACCCCGAGCAAGGCAGTAACGCCACTGATGCGCAGGGGGCTACGTAAGGGTAAAAAGAATGGAAAAGAGAAAGCCGAAAACCGCATCCTAAACAGGAAACAAGGGATGAGCCTCTTCACCTGTTCAATAGATGTGGGTGGAGTGTGAACCGGGCGATAGTTTAGTCTATCTACTCCAATTGAAAAAAATAAAATAAAATAATAAAGGAAAAGAGTGAAAAGATTGGAAAAGAGAAAACCGGAAACCGCATCCTAAACAGGAAACAAGGGATGAGCCTCTTCACCTGTTCAATAGATGTGGGTGGAGTGTGAACCGGGCGATAGTTTAGTCTATCTACTCCAATTGAAAAAAAGAAAATAAAATAATAAAGGAAAAGAGTGAAAAGATTGGAAAAGAGAAAACCGGAAACCGCATCCTAAACAGGAAACAAGGGATGAGCCTCTTCACCTGTTCAATAGATGTGGGTGGAGTGTGAACCGGGCGATAGTTTAATCTATCTACTCCAATTAGTTTAATCTATCTACTCGGGAACCCCTTCCTAAAATAGAAACAAGGCGATCAACTCTACTCCTGTCCAAAAGAAGGGGGTGGAGTGTGAGACCTGGCGATAGAAGGTACTATCTACTCCAATTAAAAAAAAGAATAAATATGTGACTGAAGTTAATTAAGTTTTAACTTAGTATAAGTCAAACCTAAATTTCATAATTAAGAACAATTTACACAAAAATTAGGCAGAAAAGATAAGAACCGAAAAGAATAAAATAAAATAAAAATACAAAGTAAAAATAAGTAAATAAATAATTCAAAAAATAATAAAAAATAAGATCACACTGGCTAAACTCACCAAGTTGCAGGCTTGCTGACAGAAAAAAGTTAAGAAAATTTCAAAATTCATCTTCATTCTGTTTCTTCTATGTGCCTCCTGGTGAGATTAAGTTACCCAAGCAAGCAGTAACAGACAGTAGTGTGATGGAGGGGGGAATCACCTCCAAGCCATGTGTCCAAAGTTAGCAAGGGAATGACAGAGAACAATAAAAAAAAAAACATGGCCGGTCTTAGAATTCCTACATATAACCAAAACCCTTAATATACCAAACCTAAATTTCATAATTAAGAACAATTTACACAAAAATTAGGCAGAAAAGATAAGAACCGAAAAAGAATAAAATAAAATAAAAAATACAAGTAAAAATAAGTAAATAAATAATTCAAAAAATAATAAAAAATAAGATCACACTGGCTAAACTCACCAAGCGAGGTTTGGCGACAGAAAAAAGTTAAGAAAATTTCAAAATTATCTTCATTCTGTTTCTTCTAGTACAGTTCTGGAGAGATTAAGTTACCTTAAGCAAGCAGTAACAGACAGTAGTGTGATGGAGGGGGGAATACCTCCAAGCCATGTGTCCATTAGCAAGGGAAATGACAGAGAACAATAAAAAAAAAAACATGGCCGGTCTTAGAATTCCTACATATAACCAAAACCCTAATATACCAAACCTAAATTTCATAATTAAGAACAATTTACACAAAAATTAGGCAGAAAAGATAAGAACCGAAAAAGAATAAAATAAAATAAAAAATACAAGTAAAAATAAGTAAATAAATAATTCAAAAAATAATAAAAAATAAGATCACACTGGCTAAACTCACCAAGCTGCAGGCTTGCTGACAGAAAAAAGTTAAGAAAATTTCAAAAAATTATCTTCATTCTGCTTCTATACAGTTCTGGAGAGATTAAGTTACCTTAAGCAGTAACAGACAGTAGTGTGATGGAGGGGGGAATCACCTCCAAGCCATGTGTCCAGTTAGCAAGGGAATGACAGAGAACAATAAAAAAAAACATGTAATGGCCCTAGAATTCCTACATATAACCAAAACTCCTAATATACCAAACCTAAATTTCATAATTAAGAACAATTTACACAAAAATTAGGCAGAAAAGATAAGAACCGAAAAAGAATAAAATAAAATAAAAAATACAAGTAAAAATAAGTAAATAAATAATTCAAAAAATAATAAAAAATAAGATCACACTGGCTAAACTCTTACCAAAGGCTGTGTCTGTTGACAGAAAAAAGTTTTCACAGTGCCTCAAAAATTATCTTCATTCTGTTTCTTCTATACAGTTCTGGAGAGTTCTGGAGAGATTAAGTTACCTTAAGCAAGCAGTAACAGACAGTGAGGTGATGGAGGGGGAATCACCTCCAAGCCATGTGTCCAGTTAGGCAAGGGAATGACAGAGAAATACAAAAAAAACAAAAAAAAACATGGCCGGTCTTAGAATTCCTACATATAACCAAAACCTTGAGATGAGGCAAACCTAAATTTCATAATTAAGAACAATTTACACAAAAATTAGGCAGAAAAGATAAGAACCGAAAAAGAATAAAATAAAATAAAAATACAAGTAAAAATAAGTAAATAAATAATTCAAAAAATAAAAATAAGATCACACTGGCTAAACTCACCAAGTTGCAGGCTTGCTGACAGAAAAAAGTTAAGAAAATTTCAAAATTATCTTCATTCTGTTTCTTCTATACAGTTCTGGAGAGTTTGAGAGATTGGTTACTCTTAAGCAAGCAGTAACAGACAGTAGTGTGATGGAGGGGGAATCACCTCCAAGCCATGTGTCCAGTTAGCAAGGGAATGACAGAGAACAATAAAAAAAAACAAAAAAAAACATGTCTGCTCCTAGAATTCCTACATATAACCAAAACCCTAATATACCAAACCTAAATTTCATAATTAAGAACAATTTACACAAAAATTAGGCAGAAAAGATAAGAACCGAAAAAGAACAAAATAAAATAAAATACAAGTAAAAATAAGTAAATAAATAATTCAAAAAATAATAAAAATAAGACTACCTGGCTAAACTCACCAAGCTGTACTACGGACAGAAAAAAGTTAAGAAAATTTCAAAATTATCTTCATTCTGTTTCTTCTATACAGTTCTGGAGAGATTAAGTTACCTTAAGCAAGCAGTAACAGACAGTAGTGTGATGGAGGGGGGAATCACCTCCAAGCCATGTGTCCAGTTAGCAAGGGAATGACAGAGAACAATAAAAAAAAAACATGGCCGGTCTTAGAATTCCTACATATAACCAAAAACCCTGAATATACCAACCTAAATTTCATAATTAAGAACAATTTACACAAAAATTAGGCAGAAAAGATAAGAACCGAAAAAGAATAAAAATAAAATAAAAAAAAATACAAGTAAAAATAAGTAAATAAATAATTCAAAAAATAATAAAAAATAAGATCACACTGGCTAAACTCAACAAGTTGCAGGCTTGCTGACAGAAAAAAGCTAAGAAAATTTCAAAAATTATCTTCATTCTGTTTCTTCTATACAGTTCTGGAGAGACTGTTACCTTAAGCAAGAAAGGTAACAGACAGTAGTGTGATGGAGGGGGGAATCACCTCCAAGCCATGTGTCCAGTTAGCAAGGGAACACAGAGAACAATAAAAAAAAAACATGGCCGGTCTTAGAATTCCTACATATAACCAAAACCCTAATATACCAAACCTAAATTTCATAATTAAGAACAATTTACACAAAAATTAGGCATGAAAGATAAGAACCGAAAAAGAATAAAATAAAATAAAAAAAATACAAGTAAAAATAAGTAAATAAATAATTCAAAAATAATAAAAAATAAGATCACACTGGCTAAACTCACCAAGTTGCAGGCTTGCTGACAGAAAAAAGTTAAGAAAATTTCAAAATTATCTTCATTCTGTTTCTTCTATACAGTTCTGGAGAGATTAAGTTACCTTAAGCAAGCAGTAACAGACAGCAGTGTGATGGAGGGGGGAATCACCTCCAAGCCATGTGTCCAGTTAGCAAGGAATGACAGAGAACAATAAAAAAAAACATGGCCGGTCTTAGAATTCCTACATATAACCAAAACCCTAATATACCAAACCTAAATTTCATAATTAAGAACAATTTACACAAAAATTAGGCAGAAAAGATAAGAACCGAAAAAGAATAAAATAAAATAAAAAATACAAGTAAAAATAAGTAAATAAATAATTCAAAATAATAAAAAATAAGATCACACTGGCTAAACTCACCAGTTGCAGGCTTGCTGACAGAAAAAGTTAAGAAAATTTCAAAAATTATCTTCATTCTGTTTCTTCTATACAGTTCTGGAGAGATTAAGTTACCTTAAGCAAGCAGTAACAGACAGTAGTGTGATGGAGGGGGGAATCACCTCCAAGCCATGTGTCCAGTTAGCAAGGGAATGACAGAGAACAATAAAAAAAAAACATGGCCGCAGGTCTTAGAATTCCTACATATAACCAAAACTCCTAATATACCAAACCTAAATTTCATAATTAAGAACAATTTACACAAAAATTAGCAGAAAAGATAAGAACCTAAAAAGAATAAAATAAAATAAAAAATACAAGTAAAAATAAGTAAATAAATAATTCAAAAAATAATAAAAATAAGATCACACTGCCAAACTCACCAAGGCTGCAGGCTTGCTGACAGAAAAAGTTAAGAAAATTTCAAAAATTATCTTCATTCTGTTTCTTCATACAGTTCTGGAGAGATTAAGTTACCTTAAGCAAGCAGTAACAGACAGTAGTGTGATGGAGGGGGGAATCACCCAAGCCATGTGTCCAGTTAGCAAGGGAATGACAGAGAACAATAAAAAAAAAAACATGGCCGGTCTTAGAATTCCTACATATAACCAAAACCCTAATATACCAAACCTAAATTTCATAATTAAGAACAATTTACACAAAAATTAGGCAGAAAAGATAAGAACCGAAAAGAATAAAATAAAATAAAAAATAAGTAAAATAAGTAAATAAATAATTCAAAAAATAATAAAAAATAAGATCACACTGGCTAAACTCACCAAGTTGCAGGCTTGCTGACAGAAAAAAGTTAAGAAAATTTCAAAAATTATCTTCATTCTGTTTCTTCTATACAGTTCTGGAGAGATTAAGTTACCTTAAGCAAGCAGTAACAGACAGTAGTGTGATGGAGGGGGACCACTCCAAGCCATGTGTCCAGTTAGCAAGGGAATGACAGAGAACAATAAAAAACATGGCCGGTCTTAGAATTCCTACACATATAACCAAACCCTAATATACCAAACCTAAATTCTGCATAATTAAAAGAACAATTTACACAAAAATTAGGCAGAAAAGATAAGAACCGAAAAGAATAAAATAAAATAAAAACAAGGGCAAAAATAAGTAAATAAATAATTCAAAAAATAATAAAAAATAAGATCACACTGGCTAAACTCACCAAGTTGCAGGCTTGCTGACAGAAAAAAAGTTAAGAAAATTTTCAAAAATTATCTTCTCTCATTCTGTTTCTTCTGAGACAGTTCTGGAGAGATTAAGTTACCTTAAGTAAGCAGTAACAGACAGTAGTGTGATGGAGGGGGGAATCACCCCAAAGCCATGTGTCCAGTTAGCAAGGGAATGACAGAGAACAATAAAAAAACATGGCCGGTCTTAGAATTCCTACATATAACCAAACTCCCATTATACCAAACCTAAATTTCATACTAAGAACAATTTACACAAAAATTAGGCAGAAAAGATAAGAACCGAAAAAGAATAAAATAAAATAAAATACAAGTAAAAATAAGTAAATAAATAATTCAAAAAATAATAAGTAAAATAAGATCACACTGGCTAACCTCACCAAGTTGCAGGCTTGCTGACAGAAAAAAGTTAAGAAAAATTTCAAAATTATCTCTCATTCTGTTTCTTCTATACAGTTCTGGAGACAAGCTACTCAAGCAAGCAGTAAGCAGACGCATAGCAGTGTGATGGAGGGGAATCACCTCCAAGCCATGTGTCCAGTTAGCAAGGGAATGACAGAGAACAATAAAAAAACATGGCCTGTCTAAATCTCTACATATAACCAACCCCAATAGACAAAAACCTAAATTTCAGAATAAGAACAATTACACAAACAGTAGAAAAGATAAGAACCGAAAAAGAATAAAATAAAATAAAAAATACAAGTAAAAAAGTAAATAAATAATTCAAAAAATAATAAAAAATAAGATCACACTGGCTAAACTCACCAAGCTGCAGGCTTGCTGACAGAAAAAAAAAAGTTAAGAAAATTTCAAAAATTATCTTCATTCTGTTTCTTCTATACAGTTCTGGAGATTAAGTTACCACAAGTGTAACAGACAGTAGTGTGATGGAGTGGGGGGAATCACCTCCAAGCCATGTGTCCAGTTAGCAAGGGAATGACAGAGAACAATAAAAAAAACATGGCCGGTCTTAGAATTCCTACATATAACCAAACCCTAATATACCAAACCTAAATTTTATAATTAAGAACAATTTACACAAAAATTAGGCAGAAAAGATAAGAACCGAAAAGAATAAAATAAAATAAAAAATACAAGTAAAAATAAGTAAATAAATAATTCAAAAAATAAATAAAAATAAGATCACACTGGCTAAACTCACCAAGTTGCAGGCTTGCTGACAGAAAAAGTTAAGAAAATTTCAAAAATTATCTTCATTCTGTTTCTTCTATACAGTTCTGGAGAGATTGTTACTCAAGCAAGCAGTAACAGACAGTAGTGTGATGGAGGGGGGGAATCACCTCCAAGCCATGTGTCCAGTTAGCAAGGGAATGACAGAGAACAATAAAAAAAAAACATGGCCGGTCTTAGAATTCCTACATAACCAAAACCCTAATATACCAAAACCTAAATTTCATAATTAAGAACAATTTACACAAAAAAATTAGGCAGAAAAGATAAGAACCGAAAAAGAATAAAATAAAATAAAAAATACAAGTAAAAATAAGTAAATAAACACCAAAAAAATAATAAAATAAGATCATGAATTTGGCTAAACTCACCAAGCTGGTGTTTGCTGACAGAAAAAAGTTAAGAAAATTTCAAAAATTATCTTCATTCTGTTTCTTCTATACAGTTCTGGAGAGATTGTTACTCCTACAAGCAGTAACAGACAGTAGTGTGATGGAGGGGGGAATCACCTCCAAGCCATGTGTCCAGTTAGCAAGGGAATGACAGAGAACAATAAAAAAAACATGGCCGGTCTTAGAATTCTACATATAACCAAAACCTAATATACCTAAAACCTAAATTTCATAATTAAGAACAATTTACACAAAAATTAGGCAGAAAAGATAAGAACTCAAAAAGAATAAAATAAAATAAAAAATACAAGTAAAAATAAGTAAATAAATAATTCAAAAAATAATAAAAAATAAGATCACACTGGCTAAACTCACCAAGTTGCAGGCTTGCTGACAGAAAAAAGTTAAGAAATGTAAAAATTATCTTCATTCTGTTTCTTCTATACAGTTCTGGAGAGATTAAGTTACCTTAAGCAAGCAGTAACAGACAGTAGTGGGATGGAGGGGGGAAAAACCACCTCCAAGCCATGTGTCCAGTTAGCAAGGGAATGACAGAGAACAATAAAAAAAAAACATGGCCGGTCTTAGAATTCCTACATATAACCAAAACCCTAATATACCAAACCTAAATTTCATAATTAAGAACAATTTACACAAAAATTAGGCAGAAAAGATAAGAACCGAAAAAGAATAAAATAAAATAAAAAATACAAGTAAAATAAGTAAATAAATAATTCAAAAAATAATAAAAATAAGATCAATACACTGGCTAAACTCACCAAGTTGCAGGCTTGCTGACAGAAAAAAGTTAAGAAAATTTCAAAAATTATCTTCATTCTGTTTCTTCTATACAGTTCTGGAGAGATTAAGTTACCTTAAGCAAGCAGTAACAGACAGTAGTGTGATGGACTTCCAAGCCATGTGTCCAGTTAGCAAGGGAATGACAGGAGAACAATAAAAAAAAAACATGGCCGGTCTTAGAATTCCTACATATAACCAAAACCCTAATATACCAAACCTAAATTTCATAATTAAGAACAATTTACACAAAAATTAGGCAGAAAAGATAAGAACCGAAAAGAATAAAATAAAATAAAAAATACAAGTAAAAATAAGTAAATAAATAATTCAAAAAATAATAAAAATAAGATCACACTGGCTAAACTCACCAAGTTGCAGGCTTGCTGACAGAAAAAAGTTAAGAAAATTTCAAAATTATCTTCATTCTGTTTCTTCTATACAGTTCTGGAGAGATTGCTGCCTTAAGCAAGCAGTAACAGACAGTAGTGGGATGGAGGGGGGAATCACCTCCAAGCCATGTGTCCAGTTAGCAAGGGAATGACAGAGAACAATAAAAAACATGGCCGGTCTTAGAATTCCTACATATAACCAAAACCCTAATATACCAAACCTAAATTTCATAATTAAGAACAATTTACACAAAAATTAGCAGAAAAGATAAGAACCGAAAAAGAATAAATAAAATAAAAAATACAAGTAAAAAATAAGTAAATAAATAATTCAAAAAATAATAAAAATAAGATCACACTGGCTAAACTACTGGGTTGCAGGCTTGCTGACAGAAAAAGTTAAGAAAATTTCAAAATTATCTTCTATTCTGTTTCTTCTATACAGTTCTGGAGAGATTAAGTTACCTTAAGTGCAACAGACAGTAGCAGGATGGAGGGGGAATCACCTCCAAGCCATGTGTCCAGTTAGCAAGGGAAATGACAAACAACAAAAAAAACATGGTCAGTCTTAGAATTCCTGCTACATATAACCAAAACCCTAATATACCAAACCTAAATTTCATAATTAAGAACAATTTACACAAAAATTAGGCAGAAAAGACAGAACTGAAAAAGAATAAAATAAAATAAAAAATACAAGTAAAAATAAGTAAATAAATAATTCAAAAAATAATAAAAATAAGATCACACTGGCTAAACTCACCAAGTTGCAGGCTTGCTGACAGAAAAAAAGTTAAGAAATTTCCAAAAATTATCTTCATTCTGTTTCTTCTATACAGTTCTGGAGAGATTAAGTTACCTTAAGCAAGCAGTAACAGACAGTAGTGTGATGAGGGGGAATCACCTCCAAGCCATGTGTCCAGTTAGCAAGGGAATGACAGAGAACAATAAAAAAAAAACATGGCCGGTCTTAGAATTCCTACATATAACCAAAACCCTAATATACCAAACCTAAATTTCATAATTAAGAACAATTTACACAAAATTAGGCAGAAAAGATAAGAACCAAAAAAGTTACCAAAATAAAATAAAAAAATACAAGTAAAAATAAGTGGCCAAATAATTCAAAAATAATAAAAAATAAGATCACACTGGCTAAACTCACTAAGTTGCAGGCTTGCTGACAGAAAAAGTTAAGAAAATTTCAAAATTATCTTCTATTCTGTTTCTTCTATACAGTTCTGGAGAGATTAAGTTACTCAAGCAAGCAGTAACAGACAGTAGTGTGATGGAGGGGGGAATCACCTCCAAGCCATGTGTCCAGTTAGCAAGGGAATGACAGAGAACAATAAAACATGGCCGGTCTTAGAATTCCTACATATAACCAAAACTCCCAATATACCAAACCTAAATTTCATAATTAAGAACAATTTACAAAATAAAAATTATAAGAGAAAAGATAAGAACCGAAAAAGAATAAAATAAAATAAAATACAAGTAAAAATAAGTAAATAAATAATTCAAAAAATAATAAAAAATGATGTTTATTTCATCAGACTTATAGGTTCGATTTATATGATTGAGGTAAAGGGTTGTTTTCCATATAGACATGCGCTGTTTGATGAAATTGATGATGACGGGCGATATCGTGTATATATTTAAAGTCTTTAAAATCCAGGAATGTGGCACACTATCGAATGCCTTTCGATAATCTAACCAGGCAGTACTAAGATTTTTCTTTGTACTGTAGCAGTTTTCCAGGATCATTTTGTTAATTAGCAATTGGTCTTTACAACCATAACAGCCACGTTTGCACCCTTTTTGTTCAAGCGGTATCATGTCATTTCTTTCTAAGAATAAATATGTCTGTTTTGTTAAAATAGATGTTAATAGTTTATATGTTGTCGGAAGACATGTAATTGGTCTGTAGTTTTTCGGGTTATTTGTGTCACCATTCTTGGGTAGGAGAAATATAATTCCTTTGGTCATCCATGCAGCTATTTTAGTGGGATCGTCAACCATTTCTTGAAGTTCTTTGGCTAGTTCTATTATTATTATTATGTCATTTTTCATCATATTTCGATTTCTGCTTTGGTCTCACTACCAACCAAGTCTGCGGGGAGACCTAAGGCAGGTAGTGGCGTGTTGTTATGGCTTCATTTCATGTTTTTCTATCTTCCCTATCATCCCCAGCATTACATAGATAAAGTTTTCCTTAGTGTGTGGGCTGTACTTAATAAGACAATTTTTTGTATATCTCTTAAGCTGGGGTTTCCAGGGATTCTTTCAATGTGTTGTTTTGTTCCATTTTATATCATTCCAAGTGCACCTATTATCACTGGCACAACTCTTGTTTTCAATTTCCACATTTTTTCTATTTCAATTTCCAGGTCTTTATATTTTGACAGTTTTTGAAATTCCTTGATTGCTATGTTACAATCCGCTGGACAAGCCATATCAATTAATAGACAAGTCTTCTCCTTCTGGTTTTTAACAATAATGTCTGGCCTGTTTGCTTCAATTTTTCTGTCTGTGTAGATGGTGTAATCCCATAGAATGGTTACATCTTCTATTTCTGTAACCGGTGCTGGATGATGTTCATACCAGTGTTTGTTTACAGCTTTTCCATAATGTTTGCACATTGCCCAATGTAAATATTATTATTATTATTATTATTATTATTATTATTATTATTATTATTATTCCATTTGTCATTATATTTTGATTTCTTTTATGGTCGGCAACCAACCAAGTCAGCGGGAAGACTTAAGGCAGGTCGTGGCCTGTTGTTATGGCTCCATTTCATGTTTTTTCTATCTCCCCTATCATTCTTAGCGTTACATAGACAAAGCTTTCCTTAGTGTGTGGGCTGTACTTAATAAGACTTTTTTTATATCTCTTAAGCTGGGATTTCCAGGGATTCTTTCAATGTGTTGTTTTGTTCCATTTATTATCATTCCAAGTGCACATACTATCACTGGCACGACGCTTGTTTTCGACTTTCACATTTTTTCTATTTCAATTTCCAGATCTATATGTTGACAGTTTTTCGAATTCCTTGGTTACTATGTTACAATCCGCTGAACAAGCCATATCAATTAATAGACAAGTTTTTTCTTTCTGCTTTTTAACTATGATGTCCGGCCTATTTGCTTAAATCTTTCTGTCTGTGTAGATGGTGTAATCCCATAGAATGGTTACATCTTCTATTTCTGTAATCGGTGCTGGGTGATGTTCATACCAGTGTTTGTTTACAGATTTTCCATAGTGCTTGTACATTGCCTAATGTAAATATTGCCCCATTCTATCGTGACGATTTTTATATTCATTTGGGGCAAGTACAGAATATCCTGAGATGAGCTGGTCTATTGTTTCTTGGTGTTTATCACAGAACCTGCATTTTGTATCCACATTATAATGTATAATATTTTCCTGAAATTTTCTCGTGAAAAGAATTTGGTCTTGCGTTGCAAGAATAACGCATTCAGTCTCAGATTTTAATCTAGATGCACGTCATCATCGATAAGTATTAACTTTAATATTGGATTTATTGGCACATTTTGGATATTGGCCATGCAGAGTTTTGTCTTACCAGCGTTGTTTCATCCATTCATGAGCTTTATCTTTGGCTTTCATCTTTGTATTTTTGGCCGCAATAGTTGATTCTTGGCATCTGTTTTGCTTTTCTACAGAATCTGCTAAATGTAAATCGTGTTTGTATTGACTGCCTTCCTTATTATTGAATATTTTTTCTTTCTTTATATTGCATGACTAATTGTATCATCCAGTCTTTGTTATTTCTATGTATGTTACTAAGCGAATAGTTGTCTTGTATGACAATTCTAGCTTAATAAGACCTCTTCCACCTTCTTTACGGGGTATGTATAGACGGTCTATATCAGCCTTTGGATGATGCATGTTATTCTTAGAAAGAAGCTTTCTTGTTTTAGAATCTATTTGCCTGATCTCCTTTAGAGTCCAGTTTAATATGTTGAAACTATATTGGACAACTGGGATTGCAAGGCTATTAATGGCCATAATTCTGGTCTGAAAATTCAATTCAGTTTTTAATATCAGTCATAGTTTTCTATAGTAATCTTTACGCACTATTTCTTTCGTTTTTTATGGTGAATTTTTTCACTCTCATTTACACCTAGGTATTTATAAGCTTCTTCTGGCTTTAATTCATTCATTGTTACAGCAGGGTCTAAGCTAATTGAGGATGCTTGTTGTAGTAATCCACGTAAAATTGTAGCTTTAACACATTTATTCAAATTGAATTTCATTCAAATATTTTCGCTGAAGCATTTTTCAGTTTGCAGAAGACCTTCCAGCTCGTTATCATTTTTAGCATATAACTTTAATTCATCCATGCAAAATAAATGGCTTATTTTCTTTTGGGCTATATTGTAACCACATTCTGTTTTGTTAAGTTGAAAGGTTATTGCGGGAAATGATATACAGAATAGTAAGAGGCACAAAGAGTCACCTTGAAATATACCTCTTTTAATGTTTATTTCACCAGACTTATAGGTGCCATTCTTATAATTGAGTTAATGGGTTGTTTTCCCTATCGTCATGTATTGTTTGATGAAATTGATGATGACGAGTGATAACTTGTATATATTTAACGTCTTTAAAATCCAGGAATGTGACACACTGTCGAATGCCTTAAGATAATCGATCTAGGCAGTAGTAAGATTTTACTTTGTATTGTAGCAGTTTTCCAGGATCATTCTGTTATAAGCAATTGGTCTTTACATCCGTAACAACCTCGTTTGCAAGCTTTTTGTTCAAGCGGTAACATGACATTTTTTTCCAAGAAGAAAGATGTCTATTTTTTTAAAATAGATGTTAATAGTTTACATGATTTCGGAAGGCATATAATTGATCTGTAGTTTTTCAGGTAGTTTGTGACTCTATTCTTTGGTAGAAGAAAGGTAATTCCTTTTGTCATTAATTCAGGAATTTTAGTAGGATCGTTAACCATTCTTGACAATCTTTGGCTAGTATTTTATGTGCTGCATTTAAGTAATATAGCCAAAAGTTAGGAATTGTATCAATACCTGGAAATTTCCAATTGTGTGCTTTCTTCCGTGCACATTTAACAACTTCTCCTGTGATTTCAGCCCATGTTTGTTCTGGTTTATTTTTCATTCGTTCTGTCTCTTGTGCAATCCAACTTTAACGCCCATCATGCTGAGTGGCTGCATAATTTCGACACAGATCTTGCTGGTGAACAAACTATGAATTTTTGTTATCACCCAGTCCCTTACGCAGGTGGGGGGATTTCCCCACGCGTTTCTGTAAAAATTCTAACGGACACAATTCACTACTAGATCTGTGCTTTACCTCCACCTCTGACTCTTGCAATGTCAAGCAACTCTGCCCTCTCGAAAAATCTGACGATGCCTTAGTTTCCGTCAATATCTCCTTCCACCTCCACCTAACCCAAAAAAACCCAGACCAGCAGAATATCTTAATGCTACCAAAGAGCCGAGTGGGACTCGTTCCGCGACTTCCTGAGTGACGTCACTTGGACTAAAGTATTTAGCCTTTCTGTTGAAGAATGCGCGGCTGAGGTCTCCTCTTGGGTTAAGGCTGGCATCGATGCTTTCATCCCTGGCAGAATGTTGAGACTTAAATTCCACTAATCCCCCTTGTTCTCCCGCCATCGCCCACCGAAATCACTTCTTTCGGTTTTACCGGAGTCACGCGTCAGATCATAACAGGCACTTTTTGCCTCGGCTCGCAATTAATGCAAGAAGGTACTTAATGGAACTGATGTTTGCAGGCAGAATGAAACAGCGCATACCATCCCGTAAGTGCGGCTTCAAAGACTACTGGATGCTTTGTAAAAGCGTGCTGAACAACAGTAAGCCCTCAATCCTCCTTCAAATTAACGAATTTGAGGTCCTCACCTCTTCAGCAGACAAGGCTGAGTGATTTGCTCCATTAACTCGACACTGGACTCGTCTGGAGTATCTGTAACCGACTTTCCTCTCCGAATCCAAGTCCAATTGACTGACATATTAATTACTCTCTCAGTGGTCTCCAAAATAATCTCTAAGCATGACCCCCATAAAGCGAGCGGTGGCGACGGAATACCAATCATTGTTCTAAAGGAATGTGCTCCTGAACTCTATTCTGTTCTCTCTAAACTCTATGACTACTGCCTTTCTGATTCCTGCTTTCTTGCCTGCTGGAAATCTTCCTCCGTGGTTCCTATATATGAAAATATTGGAGAACACTCAGACTCTGCTAATTATCGCCCTATCAGCCTCCTTCTGATCTTTGGCAAAGTTTCAAGCCATCATCAACAGCGAGGTGGTATAACATCTCACAGCTCATAGACTCTTCTCTGACAAACAGTATGGCTTCCGCTTCACCAGGTCTACTGCTGATACGCTCACGACAATCACTGAGTATACACACCTCGAAGCCCGAAATGTGGCCCTTGACATCTTCAAAGCGTTTGACTTTTATGCAAGCTGCAGGGCTATGGTATAACTGGACAATTGTTTGCCTAATACAGTCCTTCCTTTCAAACCGTACAATGAGGGTGGTATTGAAAAGGACAAGCCTCCCAATACAATCACATGAATGCAGGTGTCCCTCAAGGCTCTATTCTAGGTCCTAAGCTTTTCCTTATCTAAATTAACGATCTCCTTGATGTAAAAAATTCCTAGTGGGGATATATGCTGACGACACTATGGTTTACTCTCGTCTCGATCAAAAATCCACCGAGACTGAAAAAGCAAACCTCGCTGCCGGGCTTGAAAAGGACATCCAATCCGTGGTGGACAAGAGTAAGAAATGGCTCGTAAATTTTAATGCTTCCAAAACGAATTTGCTATCTAATAACCACAACATAATTTTGTTCCTTTATCCCATTAACATGGATCAGGTTTCTCTTCCTGAAAGCGAAACACAGCGCTTCTTCAGGTTAACTCTCACACCATACCTCAACTGGAATAACTATATAGAATTCATAGCTAAATCCGCTGCTAAGGAAGTCGGTTCTCTATATAGAGCCAGGAAGTTTTTCCCGTCCCAAACAATCCCGCATATCTACAAGTCTACCATCCGCCCGTGCATTGAGTATTGCTGCTATATCTGGTCTGGTGCTCCTTCTATCCACTTAGGTGTCCTCGACCGAATCCAACGGTGAATCTGTAATGTGATCGATCCTGAATTGGCAGCTGGGACACAGTCGCTTTCTCACCGACGTAGTGTGGCTTCGCTGTGTCTCTTCTACAAATAATTTCACGACTTCTGCTCCGATGAACTTAGCTCACTGGTAGACCCTATGTACGAATTTCCTCGACCCGCAAGACAAGCAACGATGTCCCACACTTTTACTGTGAAACCAATAAATTGTAAATGCAAATTCTACTCCATCAGCTTACTTTCTCGCACTTCCGGCCTGTGGAATTCTCTTCCGCATACTTGCATTCCTGACAGTTACAATCTCCAAGAATTGAAATTTAAAGTCAATAGTCGTCTCCTGCCTCACTAACTTACATCCTCTCTCTCATGGTTTTTCTTCATCCACCCCACACTCATCAGTACTCTATTCCCTCTCCTACTCTCTTCCTGACATCCTCTGCAACCTCTCGCTCCTCATAATATTCCCCTTCGTACACCCCACTCTCATCAGTAATCTTTCCCCATTCCTACTGCCTTCCTGACGACCACTGCAAATTTTTCTCACTCCTCATAACATTCCTCCTATGTAACCCCCTGTACAACAGTGGCAGTAAAATGCCTTACTCTTGGTGACACGATTATATATATATATATATATATATATATATATATATATATATATATATATATAATTCAATTGTGGATTTAAAGTTTTCGGAATGCGTTTCTTTTCAAAGCTAATGAATTTGAATTTAGCACAAAGATAAAAATATGGCTTACTTTATTTTATCATTTTCATGCCGTAAACACGAAAATTATATTTTATACGGAAATCAATTTACACGTATATAATTGATATTGAATTCATTTTCATTGCAGGTAATCACTAAGCTCAGATAATTTTAGTTCAAGGCCAACGCAGTGGGCATAAAATTATATTTTTCGGGAAAATATTTTTAACTCTTCCAACATTGATAATATCAGGATTTTACAAAAATACGACATATGAAATTATTTTCAAGCCTTTCTTTTTAGACATTCCTAAAATTAATAACAATATATAAGGAACTATGTTACAGTACTTTGTTGTTAATTTTCACTGTATAAATTCTGATATCATTCATTTTAACTAGTCATAATATAAACTATACTGAAATTATATCTAATTAGTTTAAATTCACTAATATCGGTCGCCACATTATCGACGAAACATTGATTTAAAATCTTCATTGGCATTTAAAAATATTTCATATGAAAATAATAAAGTCGTGCTTTATGTGTCTTTTAAAAATTGGTCAATCAAAGATTTACTATAAATTTTAAAGACAAAATCATCTCGTTCAAGATCTGTCTAATGCAGCGCTCATATGTTTCATAATTAGGATTTTCATCAAAACACTGCGCTAATTTTCACGAGAAGATTATCCTTATTATTTTGTTATGAGTGCAGTGAAACTTATCTCCAATAGGATATTTTACACAAATTCTTCTGTAAAACACTGTCTTTTGCACCAAATCTCCAGGTCCAGTATATACACTATATATTTATGCTTTTTAGAATACGGTAAATCCAAAGTTGGCATCGTTGCTTTCATTCCAACTAAGGAGTTCCGTCTTAAAGCTCAATAATTCACCTGGTTCTCTCTATCTTAGGTCCTATGCCTTTTCTGATCTTCATCAACGATCTCCCTGATATAATCAGATCCCAAGTAGACATCTCTGCTGTCAAAACCACTATCTTCTTCCGTCACAATAAGAAATCTGCCAAGGCTTACAAAACAAACCTCATCTGCTTACCTTGAAATTGAACTCCAGTCTGTGGCAGACTGGTGTAAGAAACGTCTCGTAAATTTTATTGCTTTCAAAACGAAGTTTTTATCTTTTAATCACCATAGACAATCTCAACTGCCCCTATCAGCATCGATCACGCTAGTCTGCATGAAAGCAATAAACTGCCGCTCTTCACTCTCTCAGCAGACTTCAAGTGAAACGACTATATTGAATCAATAGCTAAATCTATTGCTAGGAATGTCGGGTTACTGTGTCGGGCAAAGATTTTTTTCTTGTCTAAATAAATCTTGCCCATATAAAAATTTAGCATCCGCGTGTACATTGAATTCTATTGTCATATCTGGTCAGCCGCTCCTGCTCTTCATCTCGGGGTTCTTGGGAAACTCCAAAGGAGATTCTGCAATGTTATTGATCCGACCTGACAGCTAGTCTCCTTTTCGTGTACTTGTTTCCCTGAGAGATACAACCTCTATGAGTTTAAATGCAACGTCAATTGCCATCTCTTATGTCCTTGAGTACTATACTTCTCTTACCCTTTCTTCGACACCCACTGTATATTGTTGTTCTCTCTTTTTGCTCTACTCTCACGTAACTTTCATTACACCCACCAATATCCTTTTCTTATCAATTCTCTAACCCCTCTCCCTGTAACCTGTCCAGCTCTTCGTAGCGACTTGTGGACCTGTGGCATTATTGCTTTGCTTGAGGTGAAACTATATATATATATATATATATATATATATATATATATATATATAATTTTTAACGGCATGATCATTTATGAAAGATGTTGTGAGGAAAATAAGTGTAAGGATTCGAACCTGCGACACCTAAATGAGGAAGCCAATAATTGATCCGGTGTATATTGAACCACCCGACCATAATTTTTTTCCTCAAACTAAAAGACAATTTTCAGTTTCTCGTAAATAATCATCTCAGTTCTGAAATGTAAACAGCCAATATTACAGAAATATATTAACGAACTGTAATTAACAACTGATCAATTTACTTCATTTGTTTGAAAATTATTGTTGATCTATATTTGTATTTGAGTAGATATTATTTCTTTTTTAATTAAACAGTGTATATATATATATATATATATATATATATATATATATATATATATTTCTACCGCCCTGATTATTCATAAGAAATTTTGTGGAAAAAATTATCGGCTTCAAAATTTAGTGAGGGAATTGCTGTAATGTCATCACTTTTCAGGGTTTTTGGGTTTATATATATATATATATATATATATATATATATATATATATATATATATATATATGATTACAGTATAAAATGACTATCATCGATTCTTGTACAAATACAATTTTTTATATTTATCCATTTTTATTTATATTTTTTATTTAATGTACTCTTCCAACTGAAAATATGAAGAGGAGAAAAGGTCAGTCAGTGAAGTGCCATACGAGATACACGCTTATGCGATCATGCCTTGAAAGGGACTTGACTGACTGGGCAGAAGATTATCCCACAGTAGCTTGTGTACATTACATAAACTAGATATCTACTGCACCACAACTCACATCTGATGAAAAATAATTGAATATAAAATAAAATGCCGTAAACGTAGTTTTACTGTACACCATAAATTGCAACAAAATCAAAACATTACTCTGAAAATTAATACCCAATTCTTAAATAAATGTCTTCAGTTTGAGGTTTTTCTATGGATGTCATGCATGGCCCCAAACCCATTCAAATATGCATAAAAAATGAGATCGATTTTTTAAAGTGGTTTTGAACGAGTGAGGCTTGGGAGTGCCACAAATACCGTACCACGCTGAACATTGAACTGTGATTAAAAAATCACAATCAAATAATTACCTATATATATAAAAGGCAATCTGTGACTCTGTGTGTGACTGTAACCTATGCACACCTACATTTTTTAAGCTATGCTATTCAAACTTTCTAGGGATACATATCTACAGGGAAGCCAGGTCGAGACATACTTTTCGAGTTTAAGTTCAGCAATTTTCCCTTTTCGCACTTTTTCGCCAATAGAGCCGATTGTTTATATTTGCTCCGTAAATCATCTACGATCTAAGATGGTTGCTGTGTTACATCACAGAAATCAAATCACACGTGTCAAACCTAACTAAAATATATTTTAAGAAAAAAAAATGAGCATTTATATTTAATTTTTATTCCGATGTTTTAAAAATACATTTGATAAAAAAAATGTGACTATTTTCCCCGTAATTTGGAAACAAAAGAAATATTTAAAAAAAGTGTTTGTCAAACAAAAACAAAATATGTAAAACAAAAATAAAATACGTAAAAAAAAAAGTGCAAGTGGTTAATGTTATCATTTAAGTCCTATTTTTTCAGATTTAATATTTCATACTTCAGAAAATAAAATAAAGCTTTTTTTTTTCGCTAAATATTTCATGCAGGGAATTATCTGTCTGTAATTTGTGTGGAATTAATGTAACTTTTTCTTCTAAAGTTAAATGACTACATTTTTAAATATTCTTTGAAAATTTCTGAATTGAGAGCGTAATAGATTTTATATTTCTAATTTCCGCAAAGCAAAATAAATAATTTTTTATTCTTATATTAAATTCATTTAGGCAACAAAAAAGTAAATATTTTGTCCCGTGATTTTTTTAAAAAAACATGATGTTTACAATGTCACACAAAACATCAAATCACGTTTACACAAAACAAAATAAAAGATTTCTTTAATGGAATCTTTTAACAATTTTTAAAAACAACAATTTTTTATATAAGTAATTTTTTATATATATCTGCTACTACTATAATATTCGGAGTTGCACGGGCAACGGCAGGCTATAATGCTAGTACCAAATAAAACAAACAACACCACAGCAGCAATGACTAAGCAGCAAATGTAACTCAAACAAAAAATAGTGACATAAACTACTTCAAATAATAGGTTAGGTAAGAAACCTTATCATTAAGAGAAAGAGTTATACAGCGACTGAACTTGAAAAACTATTTTCCTGAAATTTATTTTAAGAAAAAGATTTAATAAATTTCTAATAAAAGAGTTACTGGCTGCTAGGTAAATGAATGCTAAATATTTCCTTGTAAAGAAACAGCTAATATTTCTATAAACATTCCTATTTTATCTTGTCTAAATTTTATATAAATCAAATTAAAATATATATCGTTTTATAGATCTTACACTTCCCTCAGATGTATATTTTTGAGTTTATCATTTACACCCTCCTCAAAAAACATCTACCACAGATGTAAATGTAAACCTGGCTGTTGAACTTCAAAACTACTTTCAATCTGTGATTGAATGGGATAGGAAATAGCTCATAAATTTTAATGCTTCCAAAACGAGGCTGCACTCCTTTATTCACCATAGAGAAACATTTCTGCCTCCCGTCAAAATAGATAACGTTAGTCTTCTACTCCTTGGCATCACTCTTTCAAATGACGTGCAATGGAATGACTGTATTGAATTCATATGCATCTACTGCTAGGAAGTTTCGTTAACAGTGTCGAAACAGGATTTTTCTTTCTGTCAGAAAACATTTTACCCATCTATAAATCTGCCATTCGTCCTTGAATTGAATAATGTTGCTATATCTAGTCGGGTGCTTCTACTATTCAACTTGAGGTTCTCGGTTGAATCCAAAGAAAGATTTGCAATATAATTGATCTTGACTTGGCAGCCCGTCGTTAGTCAATTTTTACCAGGCTTCGCACTGTCTTTTCTATAAGTATTTCCTTGTGTATGCACTGATAAGCTTTTTCCCTGATACACCGACCACATGTATTTACACCTGCTACTAGATTGGCATCAAGACCCAACCCATTTACTGTTGGACTAGTTTAATATAATCACCTCTTCTACTCTAACTTTCTCGTACTTCCTTTTGTGGAACCCACTTCCATTTCCTTGCTACCCTGATAGCTAAAATCTCCAAAAGTTTAAAGGCAGCGTCAATTGCCATCTGTTATCTAGTTGATTCCTATTCATCTCTTATCTTTTCTTCGACATCCCCTGTACATTTTTATTATCATACTGTAACCCCAACTTATTTTTTCACCACAGTTGTAGCCAGGTATTGAACTCACAACTCTTTGGGTCAAGTCACTGGAATTAACCATGGCCTATAACCATTGGATCTAACCTACGCCTCTCTCCTCAAATAGCTCGGTGTATATAACAGTTGGTTATTATCATGAGGATATTATTTTCTTTTTATATTACTATAATCTTTTCAGCCCAACCAAGGCAGAAATACCACAGGTAGACCGAAGATGTAGCAGAAACGAAATTTTAGAAAAATAGAAAAAAGAAAGTTAACATCATGAAGAGATATTTGAAAGTTCCAGGGCACATAATGAGAGAACAAGACAGACTGAATGTAACAGGGACAAACGAAAACAGCAATTAACACAGTTAGTGAGCTTAAGTAAATAGATGGCGGAACTAGTTTTAAGTGAAAGAAAAAAATTACCAAGATTTAAAAAGGACAGAAATTTGTGATGCGCTATGGTTGTCTAAGTCCTGAGGGAAATGGGACCCAACGAAGACGACAATGGCTTATTGCTTAATAAGTAGCAAGAAGGCATAACAAATAATGTGAAATATATTTTATTTTTTAAGTATAAATTTGAGAAAGAAAAACGGAAATGATTTATAACTTATACGAATATATAGAGTAACTGAGTTCATGCGATTTTTTTCTCAAGAGAGAACAAAAAAGAAATATTTGAAACTCTAAAATAACAAAGTAAAATATTTGACACACGAAACTCAGCAGTAAATTAAAAATATTGACACTGGCACCAAATCTGTTTCTTCAGAGGAAATTAATATTGTTGGTGATAATAGAGAAGACAGAGAGAAAAAACAGAAGGAATATTGCCAAAAAATAGGAGACATTGCGAAAATAATACAAGAGAAATAAAACTAGAAACTATTAGGTACATTTTTGTTCATAGGTTTTCGTATGTATGTGCAAGTCTGTCTCTCTGTCTGTCTATCTAGGACCGTCACCTATAATATAAAACGGACGTCTTTGAACAATAGTCTGACGGAGAGCGTGGCTGTGAAATATAAACAGCGTTAACACATCTTCTGATGCAAAAGTTCCTTCAATTTATCATTTATTCTTTTTCCTTTTTTCGCTTAAAAATTCAAATTAAAACAAACCCGTTACTGCTTTTAGATCGATCGGGTTCTAAGTTTACTTTGTTTATATTTTTAATTAAATTATCTAAACTTTTTTTATTTCCTATCACGATTTAGTACCCGATTCCATTTATAGGTTCCACTATTAAGCGGGCTCATTTATATATTATATAAAAAATCTTGTAAATGTAGTCTTAACCATAACGAATTTTAAGAAAGGAACGCACGCTAATAATTCAAACCATAATAAACCAGTATGCTATATGTGTCACCTAAGGATTGCTGCGAGGCATAAAACTCAGAGTCGTGAGTATAACATGATATATATATATATATATATATATATATAAGAAAAAATTTCAAAAAGTCGACATCGTTTTCTTTAAAGTGCCAATTTATTGTTGCTATTTTATTAATATTACTTGATATTAGCATGATATAGTAAGTGTCCATAATGGTATTTGTGCCAGTACACGAGTTTTGTATATAAATTTGACTCTCTTGATGAGAATAATCTTTTCACTTTACATATTGAAATACGTATATATATATATATATATATATATATATATATATATATATATATATATATATATATACGGATTTCGACTAATATATTATGCTCTCATTACGATTGAACTCTCTGGAGAAAACAATTTTATAAACAGTTACCACTTCTTCGATTTACGCATTACTCCTCAGCATTGAATTGAGTTATCTCTCATTCCATGCACCTAAATGAAAATAACACTAAATCTCATTTTGTCAGATATATTTTACCAAAATTTCACAAATATATCTTGAAATACTAAAAAATAAGTTTATTCTACAAAGTCATCATTTGCTTCATTCACAGTCTCCAGGCAACTTTGGAATCTTCTGTATCTCTTCTGCAATATCCCCTTGTTTAAGTTGGTTAGCGTTGCCATAATCCTTGCTTTCAGTTCATCTTTGGGGCTGCAAAATTTTTGTTCGTGCCTTGCTCAATCGCACCCGCACATAATAATGAGGTGAGGTCCAGACTGATGAGTTAGGTAAGCCAGATGAACGAGGTGCTTTGGTTGCAGAAATAGTCTGACATCCATGACCGTTTATTCCTGCTCTTGTGGCATAGTGCAATGTTCTGTTCCCAAACATAGGGTTCTGCAGCAGCTATCCTCTCGACCCAGGGCAAAACTACACCCTCAAACCACTTGATATACGTCTCAGTGTTGATTCTGAGAGCTTGTGGGAAAATGTAGAGAGGCATAAGGCCGACATTACTAGTGATAACTCCAAACTTACTTGTAATCCCCATTAGTCTCTTTCTGAACCCTATGAACTCTCCTCATATTGACACGCTAATATTCTGAAATGATCGTACTGGAATGTCCAGTGCGAACGTAAAATATTATAGCATGCTTTTTCCAATTTATTGGCGGAGAAAATTGCTTCATAGTCCTTTTTCCCTTTCACAAATGATGACCAATTGACCCTAGTGTACGATGTAGGCTAAACCAAAACCAAAGACAATCAACACACGTGCGTGAAATTAAAAATATATTATGATAATTTACCCATTGCACCCTCTGTATATATACATAAGTGTGTGTGTGTGTGTGATAGACTGAAATAGAAAAAAAAGATGAAAAAATTCACAGTGACGTGTTTTTTTCCGAGAACAAAATTTACAAGAAACATAACGTTTTTTTTTCTGAGTTCTGTTCACCTTGTTAGTTAACCGTAAGCTGAGACTAAAAGGACGTGATGTGAAAGAGAATGCAACAGACCAGCGAGATCTTTAGTGATTAAGACGAGAATAATTTTCACTGCAGAACATCTAATGCTAAACAATTACTTATCGGATTATTCATCCTTTAGCAAACACTAATTATACGCGTCCATTATATAACGCTGCTTCAAAAATACCCCGGATTTTGTAATCATGAATAACAAACTCTAATATTCAATTCCAACACACAATATTGGCTTCCATAAAGGCTGCTTAGATGCATTCAGTGAGTTAAATGCCATACGTGATACACGCTTGTGCGATCATGTGTGGAAAGGGAAATGACTGACTGGCCAGAAGATTATCCCGCAGTAGGTTGCCATTATTTTCTGCGGTAGGCTGGTTGCCAGACAATGCTCTAGAACCCAATCTCTCCTGTTATTTAATCCGTAACTGGAAAGAAGAAACGAATTAATAACTTTTCCAAGAGTATTTGCATGTAAATAAATGCAAAAAATATAACTGGGATTCGAACTCTGCTACTACGATTTCTCGTTCCGAGCTGATATCAACTGCACCCCAAGACACATCCTTAGATGTATTACAAAACCAAAAAATGGGGTACCCAGTGATGCTCAAACTCACTACTCAGTTGTAATAAGTTCTAGAAGAAAAGCTTGCTAACCATTACACAACGACGAGGTGTCCAAATGCCAACACCCATCGAACTGACACAATATACGATTGAATATGAATCTATATGCTCCCTCCGCTACATGTCAATTAGTGCTTTGACGTTCTGGCGCAAGCCAAATGTACCTTCACACTTAAGGAATGACTAATTTTTTTATTTAAAAAGAACACCATTAAAAGCAAATTACACAGAGAAAACATATTTAAATTGTTTGTTGATTAATCTATTCAAGATTCATTGCTATATATTAGAGAGATCGATGTAATTGAATTCTGTTCCGGAAACAAAAGGTGTAGAGAGAAATAAAAAGTGCTATGTTGGCAGTAAAATATACATAAAAAACATTAAAGAGCTAGACATAGACAAATAATTTTTTGATATAGAAGTAATTAGGTGTGTTGGTCGGTATGTTATTTTCCAAAAGTCGGCAAATATTGAAATCTTGTGATTGCCGAAGTCTCTTGGGGCTATTATGATTTCCTCTAGAAAATATTTACATTCTGGCCTGAAGCCGATATTGTAAAACGTAACATTCTGTAAAGAAAGGAAATAGGCCCAATAAGTAAAAAGACAATACAAATGAATATTACAAGAGATAAAATGGCGGAAATCAACACACACACACACACACACACACACACACACATACCTATATATATATATATATATATATATATATATATATATATTAGCCTAGTGATTTTTCCCGACAATATTGTTATTAAGCAACCCACGCTTTCAGAATTTTCAAGATATTTGTATATTCATATAAGCAATACATTGCTGTCTGAATGTCTAAGATGAAGAGTTACCATTATTTCATTGGTATTATTGATGACTTGTCATTGATTACATTAGTGTTATTGTCCTCATTACCGATGTTGTTATCACAAAGTGTAAGTAGCAGTTCTGTTTTGTAGAAGCAGAGTAAGATAAGGATTGAGTGAGAACTGAATCTATTACAGAGCCAGACTAAACAGTCGCTAATAATCGCTCACTAGTATATATTCGTACTACTCTCTTTGTTATATGATTTTTTATCACTGTTCCGTCTTTGTGTCCAGCAGCATTTTTACAGAACTTATCACGAATCTAACGTTTGAAGTTTTGATTAAAAAATAGAGAAAAATTCCTTGGCACCGATTGGATGAAGAAATTTAAATTGTGAGACATACCAGTTAATTCTTTTTGCCAAAAACTAGAAAACCTGACCACGGAGAAACATAATTTAATAAAAAAAATTAAAAGAAAATTCTTCGGAGTTTACTTCTGGGGGCCTTGGTTGGTGTAACCTGATAACGGCCAAATTTGATTTAGAAGACGACATCCGGCCAGTGTGTAAGAAAAAAACGACATGTACCTTTCGCCTCATAACCAAAAATAAATAAGGAATTCGTCAGACTCGAAAGAACTGGTGTCTTGTCGAAAATTGTGTAGTTAAATGAACATCAACAACAGTTTATGTGAAGAAAGTCAAACGAGATTTGAGTCAGCGCCGATATCTCGACGGGGTTTAATTTGTCGTTTAAGCAAAAATGTTATCGTTGTAATTACAAAATGAAAATATATTAAAATTGCATGCGGAGTTAATACTTAGGAGGCGGCAGTGGGGGAAACTTACTCATATGACACATGACGTCGTTCAAACTATATATATAAGTATCAGTTCTGCTTTGTAGAAGCAGAGTAAGATACGGATAGTATGAGAGTTGAATCTATTCAAGCATCCAGACCAAGCAGTCGTTAATAATCACTCATTGGTATATGTTTGTATTACTGTCTTTGTAATATATTTGTTTAACAATATTCCATTTTTTGTGTTTATTTCTGTCCTCAACATGACGACGGCCACTTAGTGACGAGGTTACAGCACAACTAGAAAATCAAATCTAAATATGAGACACGTCTGATGGTTGTGGTGAAATTGAAACTTGTCTAACGGAAGGGAATTCTACAGGCGGGAAGTTTGAGAAAAGAATCTTATGAATTTGCGGTTAAACTTTATAGTTTTCACTGTAAAAGGGTGAGACCTAATTGCTAACCTTGTGGCTCGTGTAAATCTGTATATAGGGGACATCAGTAAATTAAGTTTCATTGGAGCAGAACCCGTGAAAGTGATTGTAGAAGAGACACAGTGAAGCCACATTGCGCCGGCCAATATGTGACTGTACCTGAGCTGCCAAGTCGGGATCGATCACATTACAGATTTTCCGTTGGATTTTGTCAACGACCTCTTCACAGAGAAGCGACCTTATTATCAGCGGATTTAAGCAATGTAAATAATGTAGACATCATTTATATCTAGTTGTATAAATTGAAAATTACTTTTGTTTTTGAGTTTACGGAACAAGTCTACAGATGTTTTCGTATTTCCCCATTGATTTTCGCCAAACTTCTTCCTTAAGTCTGAATTAATTGTTTTTATTTTACTTATTTTGCCTAGTTCAATTTCACTTGGGTTGATTTCAGTCAATATAGGCGTTGTTTAGTTTCAGGGACTTGATCCAAAAAGTTGTGAGTTCAATACTTGGCTACAGGAGTGGTTAACAAATAACATAGTGAGTTGAGTTAAACGGGGAGAACACTACATGACAAACAGGAATGGCATTGAATGAGAATTATATACCCCTGTTATTGAAATAAAGGGTTCGACTTAGAATTCCTAGCACCTGAAGAAGGCGAGAGAGTGCAACGGCCGAAACTTCGTAAACATGGCAATAAAGACAAGGGCAACAGTCCAAAAAGTGTAAGTAAGAATGGTCTTTGTTGCTACTCATTCACTCTTCTTTCATTTATTACAGTTACGTATTTGATTTTTTTTCGAATATCTCATTGCATGATTTATCGAGTTTTTGTTGGAATATGTTTTTGTCTGAGACTTGAGATGTTCCTTATTTGTTCAGTAAATTCACGTTGAATTGCATGGTTCTTTCAACAACAGCGGCGAAATATTTGCATCATTCTGTTGTGATCGACTATTTCTCTACCGCCTGTTCTCTGCTGAAACTGAATAATATCTTGAATGATATATCTGGTCGAAATTGATTTGTGTCCCTCTCTCTGCATAGATATATAAGGTTGTTAAACCTCCATGCAAATTTTTTATAGAGAATTTCCGAACTCCTCCGTTGATATATCACGTCTCATATCTACTGATTCGATGATCGCTGTCTGAATTTCTGGGAACTTAATATTTTGTACACTTCAGCGTAAGATATCTATTCTTGTAAAGAAAAAATATTGATAACTTTTTTGCTTGAGAGACAACTGAGTAATGAAAGCTAATCTATTGCAACATAAAATGTAATTATAAAATAATCTAAATGATATTACGTTGCAAATATATATACAAGTCAACCATCCGTCCGTGCATGGAGTACTGCTGCCATTTATGGTCAGGCGACCCTGGCGTTCTCCTCAGTGTTCTCGACAGGCTCCAAAGGAGAGTCTGTAATGTGATAGGTACTGATCTGGCGGCTCGACTACTGGCAACTGGGTCCCACCCATTCACAGTCAGCTTAACCAAATGCAGACGGCAATTATACTCCTGCAGCTTCTCTCGCACTTCCCGCCTGTGGAACTCGCTCCCATATTCTTGCTTTCCTGACGGCTACAACCTCCAGAAATTTAAATGCAATGTCACTACTCATCTATTAACCACTGGACTCTAGCTTTCTCCCCACCCCTTATATCCTTCCCTTTCTCTCCACCTATGTATCTGTCATCTCACCTGCATTCTCAGCTTTCTATTGATCCTTTCTAATTAGTTTGTACTCCTCGCTCTTTTCTAATTAATCTTTTTACAGTTATGTAGCCCTCCCGCTAATCAGTGGTATTTCTGTCTTGCTCGGAGTGAAATGATTATATATATATATATATATATATATATATATATATATATATATATATATATATGCACTGTACAAACTATGCGAAAAACCTAAATAAAAAAATATTTTATTTCCGATTCAATTTCAACTCTCCGAATTTATATAACATTTTTAGTGATTTTATGTCAGAGTTTTGTTAATTGTTTTTATAAATATTTTGAATTTAACAATTCCTGTAGCAGTTTTTCCACTTCCCAAATATCTGGTAACAACTTGCGCTTCTATTCTAACTTACATCATTTTTATTATAAACATTTTTAATGAAATAGCCTTTTGGTAGGTAAAACATTATTCAATTAATTGTATGCCTCTTTAAATTTTCAGTAACTTTTCAGCTTTTGAAAGAGCATCGTCTTTCATGAAAATCTCTAGCTTTAAAGTTTTGACGGTAATCTAAACAACTCAAAAGAATCTTGTTCAATAAATTTCATTACCTACTTGAATTTAATTTGGAAAATTCATTAAACTTTTGAGATATATATGTTTAATAATTTCAATAGTAAGACGAAATATTACTCTAATTAGTCTCTGCTTAGGTACTGTTGACTAATTTCATGACGGACTCTGAATTTCCAACCGGTAAATCTAGTGTAGATCTATGTTCATGTTTACCTGATTCTGAATATAAATATATATGCATAAATATAGGCATATAAAAATACACTTACTCTGTCACCTAAGCACTAATTAAAATAAAAACAAAATAACATAAAATAAACATTATATATATATATATATATATATATATATATATATATATATATAAACATACGCACATAAAAATATAATTAATAGCGTTCTACAATTATTGTTATTAAGAAAAGCAAAATAATAAAATAGAAAAATACAACGAAAATTGTGAGCGTGTACGCATGCACGTAACTACAGGTATGCGTGCATATGTGCATGTACCCATATATATATGTAGACATGTATTTATATGTCTGTACATATGTGCGTATATACATAAACATTCACACACAAAAGACGATGATCATTCGACAAATCTTTGGGATAGCTCAAGAAATGAAAAATTTCGAAATATAAAAGGGTAAGGAATATAAAGAAAAATAGCTAAATTGCGAACTCATGGCAGAAAGACAAATGAAAAAGACATCCTACGAGTACGCACACCTGCAAAAACAGGAAGTACGCACCACAGCACACATCTACACAGATGAACGCACAAACAAATTACACAAACAATATTGAAAACAGAAATATTGCAAAAAATGCGAAATACCTCTGAAGAATAGATGAATAAATCCGACTTCAGAACTCTAAAGTCGGAATCCTGCAGTTAATATCAACCAAGGAAATGACAAACTTGTATATATATATATATATATATATATATATATATATATATATATGTGTTTGAACATTATTTTTTATCGATACTCGTATTTAAAAAATATTGATAAAAATAATTCATTTCAAATTTTCAAATTGTCGGTTGCTTAAAACAAAGTTTCGTTAAAATTAGTTGATTTCCGTAATATATATTTTTTTTTCTAAACATATACTCTTAAATATAAGAGACAATGAAAGTCTATTATGTTTAATCATGAGCCGTTCTGAACATCGTGTTTCTGGTTTTAATTTCAGTTGAAAATAAAGACAAAAATTCTCCAAAATTTGGATAAGTTTTTATTAATTTGGTTCTAAGCTTTCGGCTCACATGAGCCATGTTCAGAGAGGTTAAGACGGTAACACAATAACATCCACGATAACCGACGATTTTATTTTGTGTTGACATAAAACTCCGCTAGGCAAAGGCAATAGTTACCAAAAATAACAAACGCAGTTCGCAAATATACAATGCGTTTCTATGACGTTACACATACGATTTGTATCTCACATATAACATGTTTCACTTTCAATAAATCGGAGATCGAGATCTGCATAAACCTAGACAAACCTTTCTTCACAAATACACATATACATTAACATGTTAGACTGAGATACGTTTCATATATATATATATATATATATATATATATATATAATCATGCGCAGACAGATCTGTTTCATCAGTACGGTTAGGTATCCGATTGCTTTTTACCCAGGATTGAAACACGACCGAATTGGCGTCAGTCGGCAATTCTACCTCGGAGTTATGGGCGCTCGGTAGAAGGAGGCAGACTTTTTAGCGTGTATATTATCATCTTACAAGCACAATAGCCAGAGTGCTCTAATTCATTACTGAATGAATGATTCTAATTATAATAATATATATATATAGTCATCCGCAGACAGATCTGTTTCGCCGTATCACAGCTCATCAGTACGGTTATACTCCGATTGCTTTTTTACCCAGGATTGAAACCAGACCGATAGGTGAACAGTGATGTCACCTCTAAGTAGTGACTATTAACTGCTTAAGCTCAATCGCCATGTTCTAACGAGAGCTTTTAAACAGAGTTATGTGACCCATTAAGCTGATTGTTCGATGCAGCAACCACTCCCTTGCATTTATCTTGTTTAGTAATGCGGCGATGATTGATCCACTGAGGTTCCACTGTATGTATCAACTGGCGTAAATTTCGTTTATTACGTCTATGATCTTGACGATGGCAAAAACTTCTGAGTTTGAAAGTCATTTTTAGTGTGAACCAGTATGTCCCTGTTACTTTCCTCCTGTTCATCGTTTTCAGTACAGATCTTAATTCAGATTCTAATATTTTTGGTATTTTCGATAATGTTTGTAGCGATCACTCTCATCTTGAAAAGGACTCTAACGCAGTGATTTCCAAACTTTTTACGCTACTGGCTGTTACCACGGAAGACATTTTTTTTAATGTTCTGGTCGGCTATTGGTCGTAGTCAGTCACGTGCATACCAAAACACAATAAACAAAACCGGAACAGATAATAAAATGGAAATAAATATATTATTTTTGTGCCGCCTAATACCAGTCCGCGGTCCGGTGTTTTCTGAACGATTACTCTGATATATTAGCTCCATGTTTGGAGTATTTTTTTCTATTATCAATGTCATTTTCTTTGATTTTATAGAGCTTGTTGATCAGGTCAGCTTTTGTCCTTTTCATACAGTTATTCATCTGTGCACAATTGGTTTAACTTTACTGCCCATCCTTTCTATTTAAGCGCAGTTTTCATTGAACCGTTTTTCTTTATGCAGCCTATATTTGTTTCTAATTCCCATGTTGTGTGTTCTGTCCTCGTTTCCATTATTTATCATTGTTTACTGTCGTTTTGTCATAATGTATACAATGTCTTTTATCATCCACTCTTTCGTTTCTTGTCTCCTTTTTTTCAGAAGATCTCCTTTGCTTACCTCGCCAGTCGGTCACTCAACATGTCCAACTTTGAATTTCTAGGTTCGTTCAGTTTATATTTGTCTTTAATTGTCTAGATATATCTGCTTACAACTTGGGTTATTCAGTTATCTCTCGTATTACAGTTTAGACGATGATCTTCTCAAGTTTCCGTGGTCTTCTTCCGATGTAGCCTAAGAAATTGCTCACAGTCGCAGAGTAAAAATACTTTTTTGAACCTATTTTCTTGGTAGTTTGTAATCAAACTTGTTCTTCACGTCTCCTCTCGGGCTTCTTTATGTTCATATTCATGCGCGTCTTTGGATAAGTTTATACGTTTTTATTTTTTTAAGTAGATAAATTATTTGATATTTTTTAGTTTGTTTGCCATGAGTGATTAATTTCTTTATAATCTTTGTGAAAGTGAATGCATCTTATTTAAAAAACGGACCTATCTAAAATACGATTGAATTGTGTCAACCTTGCTACGCACCATGTCCGTCGCGAACACGAGTAAGGATTGCAGATGAAAAAGCAGTTTAAAATTCCTCAGACTTCTGTATTGATCTTTTTATCCTAGATTCTGCATTTTCACTCTCCTTGTCGAAATGTATCTATATCTGATGTTATTTCATTTTTTGTGAAATTAGTACCTATAAATATACTGCTGGGAAACTATAAAAGTATTTAGAGTAGGCACCACCACAGAAAATACGATGCCATGATTTTTTAAAAAGGATGTCTTTCTTGAAGTTTTTATTTTAATTTTATTTCAAGCTAATAAATTAATATTATATTTTCAATAAGTAAATTAGTTTGCTGTAAAGTCAAAGTTAATTTAAATTGTCTGCAATGAAAGTTTTTTTTTTTAAATAGCTTATTATCACACTTTTTAATCGTCTTTCAATTCAGAAATTTTATTTGAGGAATATTACTTGATCTAAAGTATAATTAAATATATTTTAAACAAACATTATTCATTTTAAGATCACAATATGACAGAGAGTATTTTTTTAACATGGAGTAACTATATATTTAAGCTGTTGATATGATTGCTGAGATTTCCATTGATAATATGTTGTTCTTTATAGGCCTTAGTCCTATAAACAACGGAATAACCTGAACGGCTTTTTACATAATTTTTATATAATTACTCAGTAGTCTTTACAAAAACTAATAAAATATTCTCTTAATCTAATGTTTTATTGAATTTTAGGTATTTTCGGGTTTTGGATTTACCCTTATTTTGTGATAATGTTGAGTATAGTTCACTATACCTACAAAAACCGGTACATGTATACACATACAAAAACATACAAAACTCTTTTAAAAATATTGTTTTTTGATGATTTTTATTGAGTTTTCCTTTTATGATTAGTAAATTTAGTTTTTGCTTAATATTATTATCTAAATAGGTGAAATTAATACAGAATTGTAAAGGATACAAACTTAATAAATTATTCTAAGTAAAATTATGAAAAAAATGAAAACAATTTTCGTAAAATTTATAGATATTTTTCTTCAGACAAGGTGTCTTTAATACATCTTATTCATCAAAGCAACTGAATGTGTTCTAATTAAATAATATCATAAGTTTACGTATTTTAATTAAGTTTGCGATTCATTAAAAATTTTCGGTAACTGGTGTTTGAACAAAAATAATGAATTATTAAGATTCTTCAAGGAACCTGCTTATAATTGATATACATAAAAATAGCTTGGAATTTAATTTTCCAAAATTTTGTAAAATTTAGTAAGATGGGGTAACAGAAAAAATGAATATGTTTTTTTCAAGGTTTTAAAAAAATTTAAACATGATGTATTTTATTTATAAATAAGTCCTGAAAATTTCATCAAAATCCGATAATTATTTGATTTGTACAAGGATTTCTGAAACAAAGTTTTTTTGTTTACTTTTATCGCAAAAAGACGTTAATTCTAAACAACATTTCTAACATGCTGGGAAGTATTAAAAAATAAAATAATAAAGATGTACTTTTGCATCTACTCTTAAAAATAACATAATCATGTTGACGATAAAACTTTGTTTTTTATGATTGTCAGGGCATTTTCCTTATATGTTTTTAACACATTTTTGGAGGGTAGATAATTTAATATTCATAGAATATAGGGATTGCATGCAAATCAATAATTTTATCAGTAAAAATCAGAACGTTCTCCAACAGAGATAATAAGTGATGAAAAGCCACATGAATTTGAATAGAGCTAAGTAAGATGAACATGTATGTGGATAGTGTGAGAGCTATTAGTATGAAAATGAAATTGGCATTCCGAGTTCAAATTTCAACCATGATTAACAATGTTCTGAGATTTAGATTACATTAAAAATAAACATGGTAAAATAAACCTGTAAATATATAAAACTGGTAAAACAATTTGACATATAAATCTCCAAGCATCACTGTAATGATGTTTACAGAAAGTGTACGTAAAGACGAAATCATCCCCATTGTTTATGCGTTTGTGAATAATTAATAAGTGAGCTCAATTTTCCAGTGACTTTGAAAATACCGTTGCTTTTGTGGAAGTTCTTATAAAACTAATATAAAACAAAGATATATATATATATATATATATATATATATATATATATATATATATATATATATATTCTTTTTTTTTATTTGTGTATATTTTTATCACTTCGTTTTGAATCATATATTTATAAATAATAATTCTGGTTGTTCGAATGAAAGACTTTTTATGCGCATGCGTGTGAATTTCCCTGTTTATAATTTTCTTTCTACATTAACACGCTGTCTTTTTCTCCACTATCACAAACAATGAACTTTTTATGCTTTCCTGTTTTTTCTAAAATTCCTTTCGCTGAAAGATTTTTTCTTCTTTGAAATTTAACTATAGTTCGACGTATAAAATCTATGAATGTATATAAGCAAACAAATTATTCCCAGTTATTTTTAATGTAACTTGTGATGCTGTGCACAGTGAGATAATGCAAGCGTTGCTGCTCGTTGATAGTGAATCATCACTGCATGTCGGATAAAAACAAAACGGAAAAATGCGGAGGTTTAACTTATAAACAGTTCAGGCAAAAAGCTCTGTGCGTTCACTATTTGAACAAGAAGCCAAAACAGAAAGGTTGGAAAATCTCACGACAGAAGAATGTGTTTATTTCGACTGCATGTTTGTCACTACGTGTTGACGTGAATATTATTCGAAAGCAATTTCTTTGATCTAAACTACGTAATGTGAAATAACACTTTCAGGTGATTTGCTGAGATTACTAAACATGGATGCGTGTATAGCTACATCCGTCATGAGGTAATTTGTTTTAATTTGATTGATTTCTCCGATTCGACCGGTTCTAAAATCCTAGCAGTTGAAGAAGGCCGTTACGTCGTAAACATGGCAATAAAGATGCGGGCAGTAATTCGAGCGATGTAAAAAGAGCGATAGAAGTTTGAAAATTACATGAGCAGATTCAGAAGCACAATTCTTTAAGACAATTGCTGAGATATCGTCAAATCCGCAAGAAATATCGGGATTTAGTTTCAAATAATAACTGAAAATATGAGAAGAGTTACGTGCATATCACTCAGTACATACTCTGTTCTAGTGGGTAAGTGAGACAGAAATCCTACAGATAAATCGAGAATGGAATTGAATGATAATTTCCGGGTAAATCATTCTGATTAATCAGCAGTAGAAACTAACACCTGGAAGTGATTAAAGAGAGGCTATACCAAGGATGTTCACTTGTCCAGTACACGCTTGGGCCTCTAGGACGAAAACTGCGAGATATTTTACGGTATTACATTCTATTAGCGAATACTGACTATGTCATATTACGGAAATTCTTACATTCGTTCCGAGCGATGACAAAGTAATGTCAGTTACAATCGGTACTGTCGCTCTGGTATACCCCGAAAAAGTATTTCCCACGAAGTATACTTTAAATTTTGTGTAAATTCACAAGCAAATAAAGGGAAAACTATTTAATAGCCTAAAGAAGAATCTATGAATTTATCCAAGACACTATTCGCAGGGACAGTGAAGAAGCTTAAAACAACAAATACGTGCTTCTACAGACGAATGATAGTAATTTCAACCGAACATGTTAACAATAAAGAGGTTTAAAGAAAAATATCTAAAAATATATTCATAAAACAATTAGAACGGGAAGGTAAAATATCTGAGGTATTTTTTTTTAATAATTTCACCCAGAGCAAGGTGGAAACGCCACTGATGTGCAGGGGGTTACATAAATGTAAAAAGATTAATTAGAAAAGAGTGAGGAGTACAAACTAGTTAGAAAGGATCAATAGAAAGCTGAGAAATCAGGCGTGATGACAGATACATAGATGGAGAGAAAAGGAAGGTTATACGGGGGTGGGGAGAGAGCCAGTGGTTTGTAGATGAGTAGATGAGTATTGACTTTGCATTTAAATTTCAGGATAGCAAGAATACGGGAGTGAGTTCCACAGACGGGAAGTGCGAGAGAGGAAGCTGCAGGAGTAGAATTGTCGTCTGCATTTGGCTAACCTCACTGTGAATGGGTGGGACCCAGTTGCCAGTCTGGTTGCACGAGTAAACACCTGTTGAGGAGGCATCAGTGACTTAAGCTCATCCGAGCAGAAGCTATGAAAGTATTTATAGAAGAGACAAAGGGAGGCCACATTTCGACGATGGGGAAGTGGCTGCAGTCGAGTCGCCAGATCAGTACCTATCACATTACAGACTCTCATTTGGAGCTTGTCAAAAACACTGAGGAGAACGGCAGGGGCACCTGACCATAAATGGCAGCAGTACTCCATGCACGGACGGATGGTTGACTTGTATATATGCAGGATGGATTCAGGTGGAAAAAACATCCTGGATCGACATAGTGACCCAATCTTCTTAGCAGTAGATTTTTCTATGGATTATATATAATGAGGAAAGAAGACCACGGAAATCTAACACTCACATGTTGAATATAACAAAAGCAGGCAGACACTGCGTAACTTATTTTGTGTTTTGGAGTGAATGGTGGTTGAATAATGATAGAGAAGTATCCTAAAAGGTAGAAAAAAAACAATCTATTAAGCATCAAGTGATAGAAGGTTTGGGAGAGGCTGGATGATGTGCGTCCTAAAAGCAGGTAAAAGAATAATAATGCGTTAGATATTAAAAAAGTTATTAAAAAACAACAATAATGTGAATACTGTTTCATTATGTGTTCATTGCGAGAAATTAAATTAAATTTAAATTATTTAAATTTAATCGATTAAGTGAAATTGCATTATGATCACCTGGATAAAAATTAAACTTACTGTGAAATAAATGGTTTTATTCTGAAAATATTCATATTAATAGAGTCTGAAAAAACAATGGACGAAAAACAGATATACTACAGTGAAAAAGGAATAAAGCAAAATGTTCGAGGCGTAATATAATCTATCATTAATTTGTGCTTTGTTGTTTAAAACAAGTGTTATCCACGATTTACAGATATCAACTGGAAGCATTTACAAAAAGTTAAGTTTCTGCGAAGTGTTTTAACAGCATTAATAAATTACACCGATATAAATTCGATAGCTAAAGTGCTTTCCGAAACCTAAGCTAAATATTAAACAGGAAATTTTCTTTAGAAATCCGAATATAATGTTAGAATTTTATGCAAGATTAATTCTCTTGACAGTGATGATGGAGAATCTCATCACAGATGAAAAATAAACTTGGGACAACAGAAATTTGATACAGAAGAAGAAGTAATGCTGAGAATACCATGAAAAGAGCACGTGAGAAACAAAATCTTAAGTCAGTCAGTTAAGTGCCATACGTGATACACGCTTGGGCGATCATGTCTCGAAAGAGACATGACTGACTGGGCAGAAGATTATCCCGCAGTAGGTTGCCATTGCTTTCTGCGGTAGACTGGTTGCCGACCAAGGCTATAGAACCCAATCTGTCCTGCTATTTAATCCATAACTGGAAGGAAGAGACGGATTAATTCCTTTCCCGAGGGTATTTGCGCGTAAGTGAATACAATGGATTCAACTGGAATTCGAACCCGGCTCCCCGGTTTCTCGTTCCGAGCTGATATCCACTGTACCACAACGCACATCCAAAATCTTAAGAAAAAACTCAAATAAGAAGGTCACTTATAAACATAATTAAAAAGAGATGGCTGAAACTATTTAGATACCTAATGAAGAAAATAGTCTTGGAGAATTTGACACTTACTGGACATATTATATTCCAAAAAGATAGCAGTCAATCTACCTGATGAGCTTGTGTCACTAGAACAGATGAAAGAGAAGATGACAAAAATACAAATATTACTTAAATGTACGAAGAATAGTAAGTTTTAGAAAGCCATGATCAATAACCTCCCGAAAAGATAACATACAAAAGAAGAAAAAGAATGCCGATTTTCTGAGCTGTAGTATTTTTCCTATGGAGCTCGCTGCAAAGATTCAGGAATATCTGCTTAATGTTCAAATTAATGTATATCTGCTAATGTTGAAGTTTTCAGTTGGCTTCTGGTCGCGCGGACAAGCGACGCATTCATCAAATACTTGAAAACTATTCAATTTAGTTACTAATTTTTTTTCACTGAATATGATGAAGCATTTTCCCACATAAAATTTATCTTCTTTCGGAGAGAGCTTTGCTTCTTGAAAAAACACGCGCCTTCAATTTTTATAAAGTTATTATCTTAATGCTATGTAGAACTCACTATAGACCGACCATTTCATCTACTATTCTAAGCAAAGACATCATACCTCTTTTGAATTGTCTTTAATTCTGAAGGCCCTGTCAGGTATTATCCAACCAGATTTTGTATCTGACCGATCGATTTATTACAAAATTTACCTGTTAGAAGAAGGCTGAAAAATGTGTATGTATTGTTTATTCCGTTTCATTCGATTTTCAGAGACTATGTAACAGAGTGGTCCACTCGTAAAATGTAACGATAGTTTATATTTGCAATATTTCTTGTAGATAAACTTTTGTTAGATATTATACTGGTCGCCACCCTTGAGCGAATAGAATAATACTGATGTTGTAACGTTTTATTTAAAATAGGTACCAGTTTATAATATCAATAAAATGTAAATTGGATCCGTGACATTTAGAAAGTTATGAAAAATTTTCAGTTTTTAGACAAATTTCAATTTTAATACTGTGCTTACGTCATTAAATGATGCGTACAATAACAGCAATTTAATTTACGAAAAATTGTTTTGTATTAGGGACAAACATTTTATGTTTTTTTTTTAAGAAATGACTTTCTACAAGTAACATATTTTCGTTTTTTAAGACTTTAAGAAAATATAAATCATCCATAAATTTTATTGTTTCAAACGCTTTCGACATTTCTATAGCCATTTGCAAGTGTGTCTTTGCCTCTGGTGCTATTTTCCTCGTGTTTTGACAGTTATGTAATAATTTATTTTTGTGTTGTATTTTAAATAAATATACATATGGTAAGATGAAGAAAAATATTACATTAGCCACCCTTATTTAATTTATTCTTAATGAATGTAACGTATGTTTATATAAAATATACGATATGCACGTAAAAACATTACCAGTTCAGCAGCTGAAAAATCAGCAAACACAACGTGTACTAGATATACGCGTACGCTCATATATTTACGAATATAAATTATCATCTTAATTCTGCATAGAAAAACTAGAATTATCGTATACTTTCATACATAAACCAATATGTTGTCTTCAGTTAGACATGGAATCCTTTAATTTCTTGAAACTTCGAATAAGCGAAACGTCTCTGATTTGGAACGACACAAATTATACAAAAGTGTGTTTAACAATCCAAATGTAAATTAAATGTAATTAACTAATGAATATCACTCAACACAAAATTAAAAATACCATAATTTTCTTCTTCTTTTTCTCCATATCTCGTTTTCTGGTAGAGTGTTAATGCAAGTGAAACATAAAGTAATAAACGTTTCTTTTCTGTTTAAATATATCATCCTGTCGGATTCCAATCCCCTTTGAAACATATTAGATCCTAATATATATATATATATATATATATATATATATATATATATATATATATATAAGGATTAAATAGCGAGAATTCGATCTCATGCATTCAACTTAGCTAACCAAGGTACTATCATCAGTCTTTTTTTTATCTACATTAACATTGCCTGAGTGAGAACATCGACCTGCCTTATCCCATTGATCCGTTACCCATCTCACTCTTGATGTTATCATCAAGAGAAAGGCCACCATTTTCCAATGACAATATTAAATTTAGGTCTCTATAAAGGGTGTGGTGAACCAAATCGGGCGCTTCCCTGAACAAAACTGATATACCTTTTTGACACTGTCGTCATCACAAAAATAAATAAATAAATAAAACGCTTACGTTTGCTTATTGTAATCATGCCAAATTCTTTTGAGTACATTGTCAAAATCTTACTACGGTCAAACCGTTTATGCCTTTGGGAAATTTTTAGGGTAGTTAACGTCTTTTCTATTAGATTTTTTAAAGTTTAGCAAAATTCTAAAATCTTTGATTTACCTTGACTGCAATTCGTTTATCTGCTGTTTTCTGCTGTCCTCAGGTACATTTCCTATTTGGTATTGCGAGGTGGGTTGAGTTAATAGGCTTAGGTGAAGGGATTGGTCGGGAGTAGATACAGGGTTGTACGTTTTATTTTGACGATGATTTGGTAATAGGAACCATCTTCAGGGCGGTCATTTTGATTTGGGTGCCATTTAATATGTTGGTAATGATAAGGGAAGTCATGTTCTGATCTTTGAGCTCAGAGGTGAACCATGCGCATAACACGTGGGTGGCAAAACTCTCTATGTAATCTCTTTAATTCTTCTTTGATAGCAGCCAAACTACATACCTGACAGAAGGTTTTCCTCACCATGGAGGTTGTTTAGGTCAAATGTGCAAGAAGATAATCCCATCTACTATATAGCTATCTTTTCTTTTTCGATTTTGCTGGTCGCTTTTGCGTTAAACATAAATTTGGCTGCTTTCCGTTTTTTTAAATATTTAGTCGATGTTTTACAGCCTTGATGTCTATAGTTATAACTGATAAATCACCAAGTGTATCCAATAATGCCGAACAGTATACCGTTTTACTGTTCTTTGTACTTATACACACCTTAGCCTAATGAACCTTTTTTCCGCATGTATAGCATATTTACCTTATCGCTGGACGAAATGACGTTGCATGAATCTTGCCTCCGCGGAAAATTTTTTTTGGAAAGCCTAATTTTTTAAACGAAGGAACATGCAAAACATGGTGAACAAGTCTCTGATGTATTATGTACTTGTTTCGTACTTTTTTGCATTTTCTTTTGTTAAATTTAGTGCACATATCTGGTCATCGGTCTGATTTAACGTTAAGCTGCTATTTTTGAGTAATCTTTGTCGGCTATCTAAAGGTCAAAACCCGTTGCTGGATGCTGTTTGTATCAACTGGATTCCATATTTTTTTGCTGATACCAAAAAAAAAAAGGTGCAGTCTTTAATTAGTTTTACTAAAATTTGATAGAAT